>CAOLHI010003605.1:0-165835 GCA_948474755.1 Ctenosaura bakeri | reverse complement strand
GATTGTGAGGTATGAGGTGTGAAAACTGGATTAACAATTTAAGATATGCAGATAGCACTGTACTACTAGCAGATAAGACCAAAGATTTGGAACAATTACCAACTACTAAGTCAAAGAAGAAAACACAAAGGCAAGTTTACAGTTGAACATTAAGAAAACAAAAAGAATGACCACAGATTATTTCCTTAACTTCAAAGCAAATACAGAAGACATTATTTAAAGATTTTCCATACCTTTGCTCAGTCATTAATATGGAGATGGTGTTCAAGAAATCAGAAGAAGACTAGGACTTGGATGAGCAACTATGAAGGAACTGGACAAGATTCTGAAGTGTAAGATACAATCAGTGAATACTGTTGTCAGGATTGGCCATGCCATTGTATTTCTAGTTTCTACATATGGCTGTGAAAGCTGGACAGTGAAGAAGGCTGATAAGAGAGAATAAATTAATTTGAAATGTGGTGCTAGAGAAGAGTCTTGGGGCAAACTGGTCCTAGAGCAAATCAGGTCTGAGCTCTAATCTGAGATGTTTGTATTTTGGACATATCATGGGAAGAAGACATGGCTCACTAGAAAAGGCAATAGTGCTTAGCAAGGTGGAAGGCAGTAGGGAAAGAGGAAGACCACATTGCAAATGGATAGACTTGGTCAAGGAAGCCACAGCCCTGAGTTTGCCAGACAGGAGTTGGGCTGTTCACCAGAAGGTGACTTTGAACTTGTTCAAAGGCTAACCATCAGTCAAAGGCAACTTAAGGGCAGTTAAAAACAGAAACTCAAAAACTACTGGATGATGGTTGGCTAAGAGTAGACTAGAAGCTTAGCTACACATTACATCAATTATGTCAAAAATAACCATGGGTAAGCCAGACTCCCTGGCTGGTTCAGAAAGTCTCTCAGGGGCAAATAGGCAAAGACTACCAAACACATAAGGAAGAAGAAACCACTGGCTGCATTTCTTTCACTTTCTTTTGTTTATCTCTGCTTATTAGCAGCTAAATGTCCCTAGGGGATGAGTGTGGGAGGAGCAGGGACAATTAGCCACTAAAGGAAAGACAAGACTTTCAAAAGAGAAAAACCCTTATGCTTCATTAAATGAGTCTTTCAGTGATTTTTCAAAACCCTAAGGGAACTGTTTGCTATGGTTTGTAAAGTTTAAATTTGAAAATGAAGCAACAGAGTGATTTATAGTTCTCTTTAGCTTACACTTGAGCATTGCTTAAAATGTATTAGTCATGGATATCAGTAGCCCTTTGATCAGAAATATTTGCACTTGTATCCCTTTCTCTGTGTCCCTGAACAACCACAAGACTCACACATCTATCACCCGACATAAAAAGTCTCACAGGGCTTCCAATGAAAAAGAAGAAGCAATTGTATGTGACAACATGAAATTGCTGCCAAAAATGGCACTCCTGACTCTGGTCCCACTTCCCTTCCCCTATAGCATTTTGCTATAGAAATATGCAACATCGTCATATTAGTCCTGTTTGGATGTCCCCCTCCTATGGCCTTCATCATATGAGAGAACAGAGTAGGGCTGTACTTGCTTTCTGAACTCACTCCTTTATGTTCCCAATGGTCTGGTCCTGCTTATCTCCATCTTGTTCCCCAGCCACTATCATAAACAGATTTCTAAACTACTTGAAGAGACTGCACTTGCAGTGTATGCTCTCCACAATTGATGTTCAGCTTCATAATCTGGAGGACAGCAAGGAAGGGCTGTTAGGAACATGACAGAGGGGGCAATGTCAGTAAGTGTCTCCCTGCTCTCTCCTTTTGCAGGGCAGGAAATGCAAGAGACTTAACTAGATACAGTTATTAATGTTGAAGACAGCCAATGTGATGTGGTGATTTCAGCATTGGACTATGACCTTAGAGATCAGGTTTTGATTCCCTGCTCAGCCATACAAACCTACTGGGTGACCTTGGGCATGTTACAGATGCTCAGCCCTGGAAAACTCTGTGATAGGTTCACCTCAGTGTCACCATAAGTTAGAAACTACTTAAAGGCACACAACAACAACAAGTAATGTTGAAAATGAGGTGAGAATAGTGGCACTAAAAGAGAAGCACACAGAATACTGATGGGGAGAGTAGAAAACAGGAAAGCAACTGAGGTGGAATTCTAGTTGACATGGGACTATTGCTGCAAGAAGTCTGCTCCTAGAGGCAACTGAGATAGGATTCTTGCATCAATATTTGACATGGGACTATCCTCGCCAGAAGCTTACTTCTAGGAACTATATTGCAAAGACCAGTTCTGTGCTGGTACATAGTATTAAAATAATCTGGAGACCAAAACTATTAAAACACACACACACACACACACACTGGGGCTTAGAACAAAAAAGAAGCACACATGTGCACTTTTTGCCTCTAAAAGGAGGCGAAATGAACAGGAAGAAGCACAGACCCAGCAGCTCTATGACTGACTCAGAGAACTAGCATCTGTGTGTTCTGCAACTCTCAGTCAGTCATACCATCTCAGAGTGCAAACTATGACATGTGAGAATGCCTCTCAGTCAAGAAGCTCCAGCAAACCAACTTTCCAAATAAAGCCAAATCAAGGTACATTAGAAAATAGTCTTTGACTGGTAAGTCTCCTTTTAGATCCACAGCATTAGCAGTTTATTCTCAGGTGGTTTTTCTTTCCTCCGAATGAAAGATCTTTTACTTCCGGAAAAATCACTTCTAGAAATGGGAAAGGAAAAGAAGAAAGCTTGGATTATAGATGTGTCCATCCCTGGAGGACTGGAGAATCAAAAACAATGAGAAGAGAAAGAGTATGAAATACAAAGATATACAAATGGAGATGCAATACCTCTGAGAAAAGAAAACAATTGTGGTGCCAGTAGGGCTGAGCATTTTGGGAGCAATTCTGCATGGACTGACAAAACATCTGAACAAAGTCACCATATATAGGATCACAACAGCACAGTTGCAAAAAATGACACTACTCGGACCGTGTTGCATTATCCAGTGATATATAACTGATTCTTAAGATTATTGGGTATAATCCAAATCACTGATGGTAGGGTTTTTGTTCATTCTGAGCAGCTCACAGGTCAATTGTCACAACAACCTAGTAAGGAAGGTCATTATTGTTAATCTCATATTGGAAGGATTGGAAAATGGCACTGAGGTTACCTGGACAGTTAGGTGCTGAGGTGAGATTTGAGTTTGGGATTGTAATGGATTTAATTCATAATTCTTCCCAGTTTTGAAGTGGATTCGTTTGACAATGCTCCTTCATTTTTGTTTCTCTTTGATACAAAAATGGTAGGATAAACGTAATTCTGCATAGCAATCACAAGCAAGCATTAATAAGCAGCCCTTAATTTTGCTGCTCACATTTGGGACCTCTGATTCAAACTATCAGCAGTCTGGTGAGTAAGAGACCTTCTCAGCTACAATACCCACCATTCCCAGCCAGCACAGCCTCTGAGCTGGCAATGATAGGGCATATGAAACAATACCTCTATCAGGTAATACATCTGGGAAGACTGGTAGATCAATGAGATTTCTAGGAAATTTAGTCTGTACATTCTTTGCTTACAAGCAGAAAACCTTGTGTAGATCAAGTTCCACTCATCTTTGAAACCCTCTTGTCCACCCTATCTAGACTGATGGAATCCATGCCCACACTTTTCCTTCACCTTCTGGAGTATGGTGTTATCAACCAATACTGTTTTCCTTTTCTAACCCTGCTTTGCTTCAAGTTATAAAAGCCATCATTCTATTTCTTACAAAAGACTCTTCCAGTGGCCTAAAAGAATGGCAAAGTAAAAATAAAATAAAATATAAAAGTAATATTTGCATTTTGCTTCAATGATCAGATAACTAATAGGAATTAACAGACAGATGGGCAAATGGGACGAACACCACAGCGAGGGTTTTCCAGCTCTGAAAATAATGGAAGATGTCCCCCACCTTGTTGAAATGAGTTCTGCTACAAATTCTGTCAGAAAGGGAAATAATACGTGACAAAAACATACAATGAGAAATGAGAAACATGTCTGTTTTCAGCTAATTAGAAACCAGAGATCTCTTATAACTAATAACGCTTGAGGTTTCTGTGCTTTGAAGAAGCAATTTTCTAATCAGCTGTAATTACTAGGGAAAGAACTGTTCCATCCATTAGGAGTTTTCATCCCCTTCAACTTCTCTCCTCATGTCTTTCCTGAGAGACAGTTAAAAGCAAGGGCAGGAGGAAAATGGCAAGATGACAATGATTACCTGAACTAGAGGCATTTAATACTTTTATAATGCACTTGAGTGGAAGTTATTACATCTGTTATATTGATCTTTCCAAGCCATTGTTGTTTCAGGAAGACAAGAATGAAACACACACACACACACACACACACAAACTCTAGAGAGAGAATTGCTGTCCAAATACATGGCTGATTAATTGTGAATCTATATTAATGCTGGACCTAATTTATGAAACATTCTTACAGAGCCTTTGCCTTTGATCAGCTCCATGAACCTGATCCATTCATGGCCAGGAAGGGAAGCGTATAACCTTTGAGATGTTGTTGACTGCAGTTCCCAGCAGTTCTAGGCAGTCCTAGCCACTGGTGAGGAATGCTGGGAGCCAAAGTTCAAGAACATCTGGAGGTCTGTACAAATTTAACCCTCATTTAGGCTATATCTATGCCAGCTTCTAGGGCTCTGCACCTTTTGACTTAAATTGAAAATGAAGTAAGGGAGGGCCAAACTAAAGATGATGCACCTTTGCAAGTAAATGTGTACCACTTTTTTTAAAAATGGAAATAATTGTTGGGAGACAGTGTGGATAAGTATTAGGATTACAACAAGCAAAGAGAGGAAATGTTACTCCTTTTCTCTGCTGTAGTAATTCTAATGAAAATTGCTCCCTCAAAGTAGGGATAAATGAAAAATTCATTGGTGCCTTTTCAGATATGAATTTACCCCAAATTCACAGAATTTTCCATAAGCTTGAGATTTAAAGAACTTCATTTAAAAAAAATGTCGAAAAAGCACATCTGATAGGTTCATCCATTCTGTTAGAAGACTAAATACTAGTGTATTTAAACATGTTGGTGATGCTGAATTAGCTCTGCGTCCTCTGGTATGGCATGTGCATGGCATACAAGTACAGAACAAGGCTCTCCCTACTGGAAATACTTGTACTGATTTAATTTTGCTGGTATAGACAAAGGGGTATATTATTTTTTGCTTTTGGATAATACCTTCCCAAAATTTGTACATTTCTTCATAAATGAAAGACAGTAAAACTTAAAGATTCACCCAATTCTCACTGCTATCTCGTGCTTGCACCTATCTCAGCTCTCCCCTATTTGCATTTTTAAAATGTGCATATTAAACGCAAAGACGTATTCAGTGTCCCATCTAATTTTGCTTCTTCATTAAGCACCCAGTTTGAATCCAGCTGCATTTACTGGGAACCTGCATAAATGGAAACCAAATAATTATTTTAAGTGTTGTGTCACAGCAGTATCATTGTTGATGCTGCTGTTGTGTGCCTTCAAATTGTTTCAGACATATGGCAACCCTCAGGCAAACCTGTCATGTTGTTTTCTGGGGCTGAGATTGTGTGATGCACCCAAGGTCACTTAGTGGGTTTCTATGGCTCAGCAGAGAATCAAATCCTGGTCCCCAGGGTCATAGTCCAGTGCTCAAACCACTACACCACAAAGTGTCATACGAAAGTGCTGTTCTTCAGGACTGAATGGATTTTGTGTTATAATATTCCATATGCATGTAGCCCAATGGAGATCCACTGCTAGAGTAGGAACATTCAGTCATCTGTTCTTGACTACTGTTTTCATTAGGTTGTTGTAATCTGTCACTCAAACAACAAAGAGGGAGCTATTTAGTTAACAGCCTGGTATAATCTGGTGCACGCTTCCTCTGAAGACAGAATAAGCGAGAAAGTGCCTGGCATTAATTTTGAGTACCTTACTACCATGTTAGATTCCCCACTCTCCCCTGGATATGAATCCACAGGTATTTCAAGGTGGAATCTGGAGAAGTTATTCTTTTGGACAAGAGTCCTCCAGATCCCCAAGCCAGCATGCCCATAGGTATGGATCTCTAAAACCTCGAAGAACAACAGACTATTCAGTGATACATTTCCAAATCTATTAAATATTTTCCCCAAAGCATGTCTTTGCATCTGTTAAATAAATTTGATTTTCATTTTTTCCCCATTTAGGCAACTCAGTAGGTCTGCTTAGCACATGTGATTTTGGAGAAACACACTGTTCTCTCTCTTCTGTTTTGTTTTCTTGCTCAAATCTCTACTTGTCATTAGGCTCACCAGGCCTTGTATTTGATGACAAAGTGAAAACCAATTCCCCTTGAGTACATTATTCCAGACCCTATCAAGAAACAAAAGAATTTAAAATGCAATTGGTGATTTAATAAAATATTCAGTCAAAAAACTTTTCCCAAGGGGATAACTAGGAGCTGTTTGCAACAAGGGCAGGAACCAATTTTTATTTTATTTTTTTTGTAGTTTTGTTATATATTCTTTGTTTATGTACTCTTTATATGGTGCAGTGTTTTTTTTCCCCTTTTATAGTATGGTTTGTGTTGATTGTTGGGTTTTGTTGGTTTATGTTTTGTCTTATGTTTTTTCTATGCTTGTATGTTTTTATTAATTAAAAATGTTAATTAAACGTTAATTTAAAAAACTTTCCCCAAGAAAACACTTACTCTAAGTATTATAGGCAAATTTCTTTTTACAGAAAACCTACTATTTCTTTTCCGTTACCCAAATATCAACAACTTGAGTTCAAAGATCTCAGAGCCTGGTCTCTGTTTTCAAGGCCACAGACTGAGGGAAGGAATTTCAGGGTGAGAGTGCTGCCATAAAAATGATTTCAACCCCGTCTGTGTGCCATCAAAAGTCAAACAGGAATTTGATCAAGGTGGGGGGTGATTTTTTTTTTATCCTTTGATATCACAGTTAGCAACCATCTATCCTGATTGTAATGCATACAATGCATACAATCTATAACCAAAGCAACAGTGAAGAAGTTCTGCCTCTTCATCCTGGATCATAAGGGTGGCTGAGTGATGGACATGTGACTCATTATGGTTGTGCGTCTTCAAGTCGTTCCAACTTATAGTAGCCCTAAGGAGAATCTTTCATGGGGTGCTCTAGGGCTGAGAGTGTGGGATTTGCCCAAGGTTACCCAGTGGGTATCCATGGCCAAAAGGAGAACCAAACCCTGGTCTCCAGGGTTGTACAAGCATCCTCCACTCATTCAACAGTTTAGGGACCACAGTGATATCAAAAAGTGGAAATCGTTGAAATGAAGGACCATTGTGTGCTCAGATCCCTAAGCTATCAAATAAGCAGGTGACCTAAAGAAAAAGGTCGAACCATCTCTAGAACAGAAGGGAATCCCTAACACACACACAGAGAAGAAACCTTTCTTTGAACCCAGGAAATGATATTTTCCTCTCTCCATCCTCCCACAGTCCCTGATGGTACAGGCTAATTATTCACATTCTGCAGAACACCCCTCTGCCCTTCCCCAGGGGAGGGAGAGGAGACTGCAGAAAGGAGCCAGAGATGAGGTGGAGGTGAGTAAAGAGAGCAAATTAACAGAGGCAGAGGCACGTGTGTACATGCGGGCATCCGCACACACATCCCCACAGTGAGGCTGGGACAATATTCCCCACCACCCAGTAAGGACAGGGATGTAGGTGGAGAGGCTAATGGACCAGTGGAGGTGCATGCACATGCGCACGCACACACGCACACACACACTCACCACAGGCAAAAAAAAGCTTTACAGGCAAGTTTCATTGATCTGACTTGGGGATCTTTCTTTCCGTAGGATATTGGGGACCACATGTCCATGCAAGCCGTCCCAAACAAGCCTCCGTGGAAAAGAAGAACTGACACAAGAGTGGACCTCATGTTGAATTTATGGCACTTGTCCTTAATTTGGAAGCACTGAAAGAGCAAGTCATTTGATAACGGAGAGTTGAAAGGCAGTGGCTTCCTGTAGTCCAGTGCTCAGAGCACTACACCACACTGGCTTTCACATGTGACTCAGCCTATAAGAAATCAGTCTTTCATGTGGAAAATGCCCCCTCTCTGCAGTTTTTCTGTAGGCAGGTGAAGATCTCTTTTGTTTCCTCAGGTCTTTGATATCTGATAGCTGGGGTGAGGTCAGGAGGCCTTTCAGAATGTACAGTACTGTTTATTTGTTGTTTTCTTTTCAATGGTTTAGGTGCTTTTAATAGTATTATTAGTTTAATCATATTTTTAAATGTTTATATGATATATCCAGGACTGAGAAAAAGGTGGATGATAATGATGATGATGATGATGATGATGATGATGATGATGATGATGATTTTTTTTTAATGAAGGCATTCTTTTTCCGTGTCTATATGCCTACAAACATAAATGTGGAAGATGGTAGTATGAAATGAGATATAGGTATGGGTATTTACTATCTGGAGAAAGGCAGCTTTTAAGTCTGAAACAGTCATAGGATAAGTCTTCCAACTTGTACTGTTTGAACAAATTGAGACAATGTTTTGTTGAACCCCCTCTCCCAAAATGGAAGACTTAATATTCAGCCACCAGATATCTGGCTATCTGGTGGCTGGATATTAAGTCTTCCATTTTGGGAGAGAGGGTTCAACAAAACATTGTCTCAATTTTACATTTTTCTGTAAAGATGACAACAAAAAGACTAAAGAAGTAAAGTTTGCAGGTTAGACACTATTCTCATTGGATGACAATGGAAAAAGCACTATGATTTTTTTTTTTTTTTAATGTCTGTAGTGCCTTCAAGTCACCTGTCAATTTATGGCGACCCCATGAATTTCATAGGGTTCTCTTAGGCAAGGAATAGTCGGAGGTGGCTTTCCCAGTGCCACCTTTTGAAATAAACCCTACTGCAGTTGGTGTTTGTTGGTGGCTCCCATCCAAGAACAAACCAGGGCTAACCTCCTTAGCTTCCAAGATCAGATAAAATCTGTTGCCTTTGTTTTGTTTACTTCACATGATAATACCTTGCTATATTGCTGGTTTCCCAAAAATGTAGGCCAAATAAAATAGTTAATTACAAATGTGTTGAAACTTCAATTAACAATTCAAAACCAATTTACAATGACTCAGCTAACCAAAGCCAGCAGCCATGCCAGCTGTGGGACTCTGGGAACTGGAGGCCATTCCAGCCTTGGTGATAATACAGCTAACTTAGAGAAACAGAGGAAAACACCTGTTGCTCTTGTTGTTGTTGTGTGCCTTCAGGTCATTTCTGACCTACGGCAACCTTAAGACAAACCTATCATGGGGTTTTCTTGGCAAGATTTGTTCAGAGGGGGTTTGCCATTGCCTTTCTCTGAGGCTGAGAGAGTGTGATTTGCACAGGGTCACTCAGTGGGTTTTCATGGTTAAGCAAGGATTTGAACTACATTCTCCAGAGTGATATCCCAATGCTTCAGCCACTACATCACGTTGGCTCATAGGGGAAAATACTAATAGAAACATTACCCTTCTGTGAGCAGGAAGGCTCCTTTCATCTAGAGAAGGAAGTCATCCAGCAAAGGTTTCCCTTCCAAGAAGGAAATTGCTCCTAAGGAAGTAAAGTTCATCTAAAGCAGATTTTCAAGGGGATAAAAGAGGAGTAAATTGCCTCTCTGTTTGCTTCAGTGGAAGTTTCCCTCTAAGTAGAATCCAACTCGTGGAAAGACTGGATCCAGTCTACAGAACTGCTCAGCAAACTTTGCTACTAGAGAATATCAGCTCATTGAATTGCTATGAGAATAATTAATATAGAAGATCAGAGTAAGCACAACACAAACAGCTATTTTTATCCAGTAACAGTTAGCAAATATCTATAATAAATCTGCCCAGGATTTAAGCCATTTATAAAAATGGCCTTCCTCAGCATGTTTCATTTAATTACTTTGTTGAAAAAAAAAAGAAAAGAAACAAAACATACACACCCATGCATTTGTTAAGACATAATTAACAGTCCGTGGGCTAAGATCCTACATAGCTGCGCATAGCATAAGACTTCCAAAAGGGGAACTTTACAACAACTCCCCTGTAATGAGCCTCAGGAATTACCATATTGTTGCAAAAGCCCACCCCCTCCTCCATCCAGAGCATCTTCTACGAAGATGTGTTGGGGTCCTCTGGAGGTCTCAACAGATTTCTGTGTCTGGTTGTGGGAACAAATGTGTCCCTGTTGACTTTACTGGACCTCTCAATGGCTTTCAGTACCATTGACCACTTTATCTTTCTGGGCCACCTCAACAGGATAGGATTTGGGGGCATTTTTTTCTTTCTTGGGGGGGTGAGCTCAAAAGGTGGTACTGTGGAGAAGTCCTAGTTGACTTCCTTGCATTTGGCCTGTACAGTCCTCAGGGCTTTGCTTGGCTCCCATACTATTCAGTATATACATGAAACTGCTAGGAGAGGTTGTCCATTATACTGATACACCCGCTTCCATATCTCCTTTGCATCAAACTCCAAAGAAGCTGCTTTATTTCTAAAAGGCAAACTAAGCTTAATCTAGGCAAGACAGAAGTGCTCCTGGTCAGCTGAAAGGCTAATCACAGAATATGGATTCAACATCTGCTGAACATTGGTTACACTTCACCTGAAAACACAGGTTTGCAGTTTTGATGTAGTTCACTTGAACAAGTGATGGAAACAGATTACTTTTGAAATGTTCTGACATAATTGGAAATGGTTAAAGGCACTGGATGTTAAGATTTAGAATTCTGGAATACAAGGGAGTAAATCGGCACAATTTATTTTAAAAAGACAATTACATGAAACACATGGACTCAGAGAGAGAACAGCAGCCAGGTAGAGCGACATTGTGCCTTGTTACTAGCGGCTGAAGAAAGGCCCTCCCTCCATACCAACTGCCATTGCCCTGGCCTCCAAGGGAGAGAACAAGAGCCAGCATCTGGTCTACTTAATCCCCTTCCCCGCTGCCATCTTCTTTCCTTGTGTTTTATGTCTTTTTTGGATTGTAAGCCTGAGAGCAGAGACTTGTCAAATTAAGAATTTGTGAGTCACTCTGGGAACTTTGTTGGCTGAGGGGCAGAGTATGAATGCTCTAAACAAACAAACAAACAAACAAACAAAACAAAACATTAATGAATTTAAAGAGATGCTATGGACCGTGTATGATTAAAAGAAAGAGAACAAACTTGTTATTTCTTACAAACCAGAAACCAAGCGTGGCTTCTGATCCTGGCATGTTCAAAGTTTGAACAAGATACTCCATTATTATGATACTTGCACAAAATGTAGATGAATGCTTAATAATTTCAGGGAAATAATGCAACAATTAAATAAAGAACCATCATATGCGAAAGACAGTGGTTATATTTATGTATGATATTAAAAATCTATTATGTAAAGAGCTTCAGCAAACCTAAAGTTCTGACAGTACACCCAGCATGGGATATAACCTGAAAACTTTACATGACAACAACAACAACAAAAACAACAACAGCATCTTGTCACAGCATCCAAAACTACAAAAACAATGATTAGTGGAAACAAGCCAACATCAAATCTTAATTTAGGAAGCTGGTTAGTTTTCACTAACCATAGTTGAGATTCACCAGTTCAGAACCTGGCCATATCACTAAACTGTGGTCAATCTAAAATGGAAGCAGAATGTTTCCATCTCCTCCTTGTAGCAGTTCCAAAGGATGAGAGGCAATAGTGGTGGAGGCAAGCATATGAGCCTCATGTTTTTCTGCAGTTTGTCCTCATAATATTGAGGCCACATAACCATCTTAGAAAACCAAGGTTTGTAACAACTATCTTATGAATAAACATCATAAACATTTTCTGTCATTTATTGGCAAAGTAGAAATATTCATGGAAACAATAGAAAAAATTTGGTATTACTTTAATTGGAGTCCTTCAGAAAAACTAGCATCTTCTCCATTAAAATTGTACAGTGCTTGCTTTTGTAAATTTGTTACTGAATCTGCTTGGCTTCTATCAGTTTTTTTCCAGCCACTGCTTTTCATCCTTTTCCTTTGCTCTGATTTGCTTTCATCTTGTCATCCAGAAAGAGTTGGGAGGGAAACTATTTCCAATTAAATCACTATTTCACTTAAAGAAGCTTCAAGGATGACTCAGCCCTTCATCACTCCTTGTTTGCCTTTCCAGTCCTTTCAGTCCTTGAAGAAATGGCTTTCCTTTAAGCAAGCCTCATTCTGAAGGCCTGTTTCATATGCAGTGTTTATTAGAACAGCAAAAAGAGAAGAAAATATATAGAAGTGCATTTTTTTCTTTTTTCTTTTTTTAAAAAATTAGTTGGATTATATTTCCTTCATCCAAATAGCCTGAGGTGTGTTACAACCCTAAAGCCAAAATCCAATAAAAGCAAGAGATGGGGAATGTGGAGCCTTCCAGATGTTGATCTACAATTCTCATTATTTGAGTGATTGCTCCCAAAGATCTGGAAGGGGCTGATAGGAACTGGAGACCAGCAAATTTAGGAAAAGCACAGTTTTCCCCCTGCTCCACAATAAATAAATGGTCTTTTGAAATGCTGATGCCATTGTTTATTCATTATTTCTCCCCTGCTTAACCCCAGTCATTACAACTCTAAGGATCATGAAAGTGTGCAGACACTATGATAGAAAAGCTCTTGGCAAGCTTGGTGCTCAAAGTAAATAAAAGATAGATCTGTTACACTCATTTACAGGGGGAATTTACACCCTCAATGTTATTTAAACAAGGAGAAATGACAATGCTGCTTTTAGTGTCTATCTTGTTTCACTTTTTTTTTTTTTTAAATATCCATTTTCCCAGCTCACTAAACTATTTGTATGTTTAGGTACCTTGGGGTTCAACACTGCCCATAGTCATAATTAACACAAGGTATGTTTGCAATTAATGCAATTATTGTTTGAGTAACACTAAAGCATTTACATGCTTAAGTACCAGAAATATATGACACAGCACATTTGTATGTGCTAAATTAAATGCAATTAAAACAGTTTAAGTTTCATAAATCCCTTTGAATTTCAGACAAAATGGAAATTTACCAAAATAATGCTGCTGTCTTGAATAGTCTCCCTTCCTCTCCCTCTCATTAACTGTAGAGTAAAAAATTGGCTCTGATCACCTCCCATTTGCTAGACTCAAGGTCTGGGAGGAAAGAAGTATCTGATTCACATTTTAGAAAAACAGCAGCAGCAACAAAACAAATCAAATGCAGAAAAATATACTGCTTCATAATTTCCAGAAGGGGACACATAAATAACACCATCTTTCAGTCACAAGTTGACTGATGGTGTTGGTCTTAAAAAAAAAAAAGTTCAAGCAGCATACAGGGGCCAACTCATACAAACTGCAATATTAAGAACAAATATTACCACTCACTTTCAGAATAGCCCCAAATAACAGAGTTAGGAAGGAGAGGTTAGTGGCAAATCAGGGGAATAAAAATGCTGTATTTGAAATCCCATCCTATCTCATTGCCCAATGGCAAGCCATGCCCATATCTCACGAAGCATAGATAGGCATGGGAAGATACAGCCCTTCCTTCTTTCAGTACATACCCCACTCACATCATGAGGGAAGTGTTGTTAAGTCTACTCAACTGCCATGCCTTTAGTACTATGCCTCCTGTACAAGGCAGAGAAAAGTTATGGTTGATGGAGGTGGCCTACTTCGAAGGTTCACGGAAAAGGTTCATTGTATGGAGCTTTACAAGGGTAACCCTATCATGAGGCAAAATGAGATAATGACCTCAGGTAGGCATTTCTTTGGAGCTACCTGGCCATTCCCACATGGCTTATCCTGCACATCATAAAGTACTCCACTCTCCTCACGTGTCATGGAGGACAAGGTTCTATTGCATGTGTTGAAATAAAATCCAAACCTAAAACACATGACTTTTGCATATGGAAGTGGGAGGTTTGTAATCTAGTCCTTTGCCTTAGGCAGTGAAAATTCTTGGGCTACCTTGATCCTATTGTTGGGCCATCATGCATAGCTTCATCTTCTCTTACATCCTGCATTGCCTCTTCAAGGCCTCCTTTCCTTGAAGGCAGCACTTAATTTGCTCTGTACAAAGTGACTTTCAAAGTACATTATTTTGCACTCGTCCCAAATTAACATTCAGTTGCTTTACCAGTCTATTTGATGTTCAGAAAACTGAGAGGGCCAAAAAACCATGCTTTTTAAGATACTTTAAAAGTGTTGAGTGGTGGTTCCTCAGTTTTGCATGTTTCCTTAATGACAACGTAAGCTCCAGGTTTCTGAAGCACTAAAGTCAGCAGCTTTGTACTTCCACAGGCTAAACAGCAAATATATTGCTGACCAGTGTAATAAGTGGATAATAATTAAATGTCAGTTTCTTTTCTTAAATTGAATTGACGATTTGTGGTTAAAGTTGCTCTGAGATAAAATGTAGATGGGAATACTCTAAAATGTTACTCTAAAATGTTATTAGAAATAACTAGGCAGATGGTACTGGCAAATTCTTGGAACAATCACACAGCATATTAAAAAAAAATCTGGACATGACTAGGGCTAGTGTAGACACACAGATGTGTGTGCACACATACTATGGCTAATACAAGGAGAATGACCCTCAGCCAAGCAACGTAGATATGAGTCAGTCACAGATACCAACTTGTGGGCTAGATAAACAGACAAAAAGCAGGATAAATGGTGCAGTGTGAACTAAGCATAAGAAAAAGGTTCATGTTGTTTAGGCTTGAATTGAAATCTGTGGAGTATTAAAAAGCAACAGAAGCCATTTTATAGTTACTCTTTCTAGACTGTCCTTTCCTGAAATCAGCCTGTCCATAAAATTCAATGACAAGCTGAAGCCTGCAGGTAAAAAACAAACTTGGCTTAGACCCCCATTTTCCTCAAATCCTTTTTTTCCCCTTCTACACATTTTTGAAGCTAATCATCATGTTGTTGCTCTACTTTCAGCCTGCCTTATGATCTTCTTCCTGTTCAGTTTCCTTCCCCACCCCTCTTGAACCAGATCCCTTACGACTTTACTTTTGATCATGTCAATAATAAACAAATAATGGCTGTATTTATTTTCATTACCATATTTATTTTGTGTTATGTATTAAATTGCCTCCTATGGTAGCATGACATAAGAGCTGCTAATGAACACCACACAAGGCAAGTTATTTGGTGTATGTGTGGGGGAGGGAGTGCTGGAATGAGAGAGGTGTATGTAGAGTTTTGGACAATCTGGGGCATCCAAGTGAAATCACTGGATGTCTAAGATGAACATGAAAATGTTTCTGGATGCACAGTGCCTGCATACTGAGAGGCTGAGAGACCTCCAGTCCTCTGAATCCATCACCACTTAGGGTTTCCATACCTCCTTCCCCGCAACTGGATCATTAAACTGGTAGGTGGAGGATTCAACTTCCCATTCAAAATTTTCTTTTGAAATTTCTAAAATAGATTTTCAAACTGTCCCTCCTAAGCAATGTGATCAGGAAACAGTTATAATTCAGCGTGCTCAAATGGCATGAATGCACAGAAGTTTTGGCAATGTTCATAGCATCCACAGTGGGTTGTGTTGCTAGAACAGAAAGAATACTACAGTTGAAAGAAAAAAGAAAGAAAGCAGTGGAAAACACAGATTCTATTCTTTTTTTTTCTTCCCTTCTTGAAGAGCTAAAAGGAAATTACTACACCAGGCTTTGATTAATTTCCCTTCTTTGCCAATAGCTTTCTAATTCAGAAGTGGGAAATTTTTGTTCTTTCAGACGTAAACTCCAATAACACCTTACCATTAGCTATGCTAATGGTGTCTCCTGGCAATTCATCTCCAAAATATCCACAGGTCTAAAAGTTCCCCATCCTGTTCTTTTTGCACTGTTCGTTTCCACAACAATTCCCTTTTTACACTGATTTCCATCTTTGTTTCCACCCTTTGGGGAAACAATTTTTTTAACATCTTTAAACCGGATTCTTTGCTTCACAGGGGAAGGCATCATGGGGCCCTAAAGCATGATCAAATATTTTGAAAATATTACTCACAGAACTGGGTAAGTCAATGGCATTGCATCATCTGTACTAGCCTCTGTAGTATTTCAGTTAATTGGTGCAATTAACACTTCTTTCCTGATGATTGAATGCAATAAAACATTTGTAAACAATGCATTAAAGTACTTGAAGGAGAAAAAAAATAACTATATAGCTCAAGTGAACGCTGCCTTTCAGCTGAATTATGCTTTAGGTGTTTGTAACAGCACTGACTCCACTGTGCTAACACATCCCGCTGTACTGGAGACACCTACAGAAATGCTTGCCGTTCCAGAAGATCTTCCCCTTCATCTTGTACAAACACAGGAGGTTACCGTGCACCAAATCAGACCTTGTATGAAGCCAGCCATTGGCCTACCTAGCTCAGCACTTCCTTACACGGATTGACAGTAGTTCATTAGATTTCCAACCAACCTCTTCCCAACCTTACCTAGCTATGCTAGGGACTGGAGCTATGAAATATTATATGTATTACCACTGAACTACAACTCTGCCCTTTCTGAAAGCACCAATCACTTTTTGGGGGAGGGAGAACAAGTATTCAGACAGTATTTGGTGTTTCCAAACAGTATTGGACCAATCATGCAGCGAGCTGATGAAGGAGAGAAAGGAGACAAGAGAATTCTTATCTGTGTAGTTCATGTTTAGGAACAAATATCCTTCAATTACTGTCACATTCCTTTTCATCTACAAAACCTTAGACCTGTGAAACCACCAATATATTAAACTTCACTTTTGAACATCATACATTCAGGTTCACAGCTGAAGCCACTTTCTGTATTATCATACAGAAAATATCCCCACCATTCCACTTCAACTGATAAATATGTTTGTGCCTGCCTCTTCCTCTATGAGAAAGAAATTTAAGTGTTTCTCAGAACATACTTCTTTGAGAGTTTCCTACCACATTCACAGTCATCTTTATTCTCCTCTTTCACTTTTCCATTTCTCCTCCCCTCTGCAGATTTACAGCCAACAGTTAACAACACCACTTCATTCTTAAATGTTACAAGAGCCTTTCAGTTTGGAGTCAAACAAAGGCCCTTTCCACACCGGGGTAATAAAACGGTGTAGCGTGACCTCTGACGGAGGTCATCTACACCATAAAGTGGATTGGGGTGGACTACTTTAGCGTAGTTCCACACCCCAATCCGCGCTAAGGTGACCGGAAGTGGTGGCGCCGTGTGCTTTTTAAAAACCATTTTTCAGGAGGTTTTTAAAAGCACGGGGCGTGCAGCCACGTGCAGCCCCGTCGCAGCGCCCGGTGTAGATTTGCAGGCACGCACAAGTGCGTGCCTGCAGATCTGCCGGGGGCGGGCTTTCCGGCTGGCGAGCTTCTCCGGTTGGTGGAGAGCCTCCGCCAGTCGTAAGCCGCCATTTTGGACGCCGCAGGATGCCGAGGAGTGTGGACCAGCGAACTCGCGCTGCTCCACGTGGCGATGGACTTACCCGGTTTCAGGTAAGCTCCGTTTCAGCGCGTTTTCCCGTTTCTTCCTCTCCGTGTGAAAAGGGCCAAAGCCTCTTAACTTTATTTTACATGCTACACCAGGGGTTCTCAACCAGGGGTCCCTGGAACCCTAGGGTTCCATGTGAGGGTGTGATTGAACCCCCACCTTTTTTTTTTTTTTTGAGCTGTAAATATAGTAGTTTTTAGGTATGGGTCCTATGAAGCCTGAAAATTATTTCAAGGGTTCCTCCAGGGTTTGAGAAAATCTGCTCTATGCTAATTGTCCCCAGCCTGGCACCCTCCACATGTGCTGGACTACAACCTACATCATTCCCAGACATCTCAGCCATTGCCCATGCTAGCTAGGGAGAACACTATTACAGTCTGACACATCTGGAAGGCACCTGTCTGGGGATGTTTGCTCTGCACAATGGAATTCATTGTACAGAGAGATATAATTTCTGCAGAAACAGAGTCCAACATTCTAGCCCAACACATGTGCCTTCATTGTCGCTATTAAAATCAGATTAATTATGTTTCATTCTTTTATATACCGTCTTTGAAAACATAATTCAGAATTTTCTTTAGCTCCTGATTCCCACTAGCCCAAGTAAAAAGAAAGAGGTGGCTGGGAGGCTGATTTATACCTCCATTAGAGCTCCTAGACCATCTCTCTGAGACATACCTGTTCCCTGATCTTCTCACCAGTTCTTGGCTAATTTGTCCTTAGCTTTCCTCTTAGTTAATAATGGCTGAGCCTAGACTTTAGTGGCACAAGTGTGAGGGTTCAAATCTCTGTTCACTACTTGATCTTTGGCTAGTCACTGTCCTTTAGCTTACCCTACTTCACAAGATGATTGTGAGATTAAAAGGTGGAGGGACTGAAGGAAGCATGTTTGCCATCCTGAGTTCCTTGATGGAAGGGTGGGATCAGAAAATAATTACAGACCACCAGAAAGATTACAAAAAATAACAAAAAATGGAAATTCAAATTGTTGGATGTGTGATGAAAAGACGGCGTCTTTTTTCCATATGTGGTGGACATGTAAGATAGCAAAATTTTTTTGGAAGGGAGTACGTGACGAAATCCAAAGAATTTGTAAGCTGAATTTTGAAATGAAACTGGAGCTTTATTTGTTAAATGTGCTAGGGCAACAAAGGGAAATAAGAAGTAATCAGAAGATATTATTATATCTAATAATTGTGGCAAAGTTGACATATGTGCAGCACTGGAAAGAAAAGAAACATATTGACATAGAAGAATGAAAGTTAAAAGTTCTGGATATGATAGAGATGGAAAAATTGGCATTTTTTTTTAAGAATAAATCTATCCAGAACTTCGAGAAAGAATGGAAAAGAGTATTGAATTGGGTAAGGATATAAATGCCTAAGAAATCAAAGAAGAAATAATGTAACTGTTCTTCTCTCTGTAAGATGGAAATTATGTTTGTAATGGAATGGAAATAAGCAATTTCAGCTAGAAAATTTAAGCATGGAAGTGTGCGTGGGGGTATTTTCGAGACAAACTTTCAATAAAAATTAAACACAAAAAAAATTACAGACCATAATTTAAAACAAGGAAGGGGCCATATGGAGAGTGAGAGGACCATTTGCTGGTCCTCCCAAACTAGCATAGACAGTGTGTCACTTCCTGACAGTTTTTAACATTTTTGCCTATTTCTAAATTTGCAGCTGTTTCTGAATGGTTTTCTTTTGTGTCCCTAGATCATACTTTAAGCTGAAAATAACAATGTAAGGGGTCATTTAAAAAAAAAAAACAGTGGTCTGGAAGGTTGAGAGGATTGGAGGCTTAAGGGCTGAGTGGTCATACCACATGTAAACCACAAGTCACACAGCCGTCACCTTTGATTTAAAATCAACCATGGCCTGGCTGGTTTCCCAACACTGAGCAACCCTAGCCTAGTTCCTATTGTCCCCCTGATTTATCTCATTGAGTCTTTCTGAGAATAAAACATACATTACCTTCACCAATGTTACAGAAGAAGAGGGAGAGAAGTGGTACAAAAATAAACAAGTTTTCACCCATTCTCACATAAATTGAACACAGTATAAAACAGCACAATCAGCACAACTGAAATCATTTATGGGATTAAAAAAAAAACTATTCATATTTCCCTTCAAACCATACGACTATTAATCTGTTCACATTTTAGTTCCTCTATAGCAAATGGTTTTTGCATCTAGACCAAATAAACAGGGGAAAATAAACAGGCGTCAGTCCTAAATTCAGCACAGAAATGTTGTTGTCAAGGGAGCTTACAACATAACTAAAGCATAACTAGAAATTTACACCAAATATAAAAGTTCAAGATACAGTTAAAATATTTGTAGACTTAAAAGCAAATTTTTAAAAAGATGGAAACTCAAGGCTAGATTGGGGCCATTTCCATACCAGGCTGTTACAGTGCTATTATTCGACTTTCAACATCCGATGGAATTCTGGGGTTTGCAGGCCCCTCCCTAAACTGCAAACCCCAGGATTCCATCGGATGTTGAAAGTCGAATAATAGCACTATTACAGTCTAGTGAGGAAATGGCCTGGGAAAACATTAAGCATTATACACAGGTTAATCTGCTAGTCTTATTTTCATTCACATTTTTAATAAGCCTCCTAACTTTAAGGTACTTTTTAAAAAAATAGGAAAAGATTTCCTGTCCCCTCTCAAAAAAAGAAAAGAGAAAAAAGAAAAGAAAGAATAAGAAAGAAAGAAAGAAAGAAAGAAAGAAAGAAAGAAAGAAAGAAATCACATTCTTACCTATCCCTGGTTTTGATTAGAGAGCAGCATATCTGCAGCTCTTTTCATTTATTTTCCATTCAGGAGTTTAAACTGAAACTTCCACATCAAATTGAAAGTAAGGCAATGTGTGTAACCTTACTCAGTCCAATTTTATGATTCCACCATGGAAAACGGGCTGCCCAAAATGGCTTGGTTGCACTTTTTTCTGGATACCACTTGTCAAAGGCAACAGAAAATGGAAACAACCTATTTATTATTGCCACATTATTAATACTGGTGAAAATTAATTGCAGTCCATGGGGAACAGTGTAATCACTTCACTCAGTCAAGCTCTCAGCTAACGTATAAATCTTAAGTCTCTCTCTTTTTCTCCTTCACATTCTTGACCAAAGAAGTAGTAAATTATGCTGCTGGGCTTAGATAATAACTGTCTGAGAAATGGTGCCAGAACAGCTGTATTTTTTCTGGGGAGAGAGAGTCTCTTTGGAAAGCCTTGAAGTGCTCTTGCATTTAAATTACAATTCACTAGCTGGAAAAAGTATTTGCAAAAGTACTACTGAATACTTTTCCCACAGCCTATTAGGACAAAGAGTTGAGGTCAGGAGCTCATAACCTATGTATATCTCAGATAGTAGTACTCAGTTGGGGACAAAAGAATGGCTGTTGCCCCCCACCTTTTTCCCCCTCCAGGACAGCATTTCCCCGAATCCTCCAGACAAGACTCCAGGGACAATTTGTGGACTTGGGCCTGGCCCCCACTATGTTCTGTGGGATACTGACTACAAATACCAAATTACTCCTTTGACCCAAAATTTGGATCCTTCAACAACTGATTTATCCAGGGTCATGCAAGCAGCATTCCTTTAGTGACACATTTGCAGCCAAAAAATGACAGCTATTTTACAGAAGGCAAATTACCAAGACATGATCAATTTGCCCAAGACACAGCTTAAGTGCAAAGCAGAAATAAGATATTGTTCACAAGCAAGAAGCTCCTCCAATAATTTCCCCAACAAATATGTGGTATGGAAATATGCTTTTGAGAACCAGCATGGTGTAGTGGTTTGAGTGTTGAACTAGGATTCTAGAGACCAAGATTCAAATCCCTGCCTGGCCATGGAAACCCACAGGGTGACTTTGGGCAAGTCACATTCTCTCAGTCTCAGAGGAAGGCAATAGCAAATGCCTTTTGAACAAATCTGCCCAAGAAAACCTCTGGTAGTTATACCGTAAGGTTACCATAAATTAGAAATGACTTGTAGACACACAGCAACAATAACAACAACAACAGTAACAGGAAAACATCAAATGTGCCTTCCAGTTGGGAAGGTACTAGAAAGGAACAAACACAGTTCCTTCCATGTATTGTAAGCATGTGCAGAAAGGGCCGTGAAACTGCATGGCCTCACCCACAGCCATCTTTACACATCACCATCAAACCCTCTTGAATAGCTGATACTTGTTAGAACATCTACAGAGATGTGCTTGTGAAAAGGAACCATGACTAGACCTGTGTGTGCCAAATCATTGCAGGTACATATCTATGCACCCAAAAAAACATTTTAAGATGACCTCTGTCCATTAGAAGAGCATGAAGCTGCTGTGAGAGAAAAAGGGCAGATAGAGCTAGCTTGTACACTTCCACAAAATCCTCCACACATGCACGCACTGTGCAGAGGAGTGTCTCATGTACCCTCATTATATACTGGAGATTAAGGTTTACAGAATGCTTGAACAGGTTGGAAAGCATCAGTGGAATACTATAGAAACGAACAGGGCCTTCTAGTCAAAATATCCTCCTCTTGAAAATGAGACTGGATACCTGTTTGTGTCTTTAAAGATTAAAATGAACATGATGTGCAAAGCTTCTGAAGTCCTCCACGGTGGAGGCATTAGTCTTTTTCTCCTAGCTAGTTCATTACTACATGCAGCATTACACTATCTGAGTGTCAAGTCTTCATTTATTTGGGAATCAGATTCTGTTCCCTAAGGGGCCTCATGCATTTTAGGATTAGCACTTTTATTAATGCTGATACAGCACTTCTTAGATTTGGCCCCAACAAGCTTTTCTGCTGCTACATATAGCAGATCCTCAGCAGGCCATATTAAGTAATATTAAATCCAGCCCCTAATAATATCAAATATTGCATGTCTGCCAGATTTCATCAGACGTAGACCGCAAACATCAAGTCCCCTACTTTGCAATAACTGCAGGATCCATTAATATCTTCAAACAGCAACAGTAAAGATGGCTTACAGCATGCCTTCTCTATTGTCAGACAAATAAATGTCTTCAACAGTCACTATCTCTTGTTGATTCTATCATAATTATTTAAATTAAATCTCAGATGAACAACCTTCAGTACATATTGTATGGTGATTCAAAACACAGACAAACCTCCATATACAAACCATCTGTTTTTTTGGGAAACGGCTTACATGTAACAGGCACAGTTGTCCTTCTGTTACCTCTCCCTTCTTTTCTTTCTTTCAGATTTTGGATTTTAAGTTGGTTGGGACAGACTGCAGATTGCAGAGAATATGTTAACTTTTACTGTTTAAGCAGACGTTCTCTGGTTATTTTCATGTCAAAGTCTGAATTTAAAATTTTTCATGACTTTCAAACTTCTATTGACAAGTCTCTCTCTCTCTCTCACACACACACACATCAAACTTGCTAACATATGATAAGTCTTGATTTAATATCTACCATTGTAAAAAGTCACCAGTCACATAATAAGATCTTCCCTTTTTTTTTGGTCTGAGATTTAGTAATTTCTTTGTTTAGAGCAGTAACACATGAAAGAAAAAACAGCAATACTTGAACTGCTCTTGCTGTGTTAGGAGAAACAGGTAATACCATGATGCTTTTTCTCCATTTTGGAATAATAAACAAACACACACATCGTCCTCGTACTGTCAAGCCCACATATCTAAATACAGTAACTTATTTCAACTAAAGTATACCCATTGAACCAGCTGCTGAATGCGAAATCAATGTTAATATAAACCTCTTTGATTCAGTGGGTCCAGGGACTACCAATTGTACTGTCATGGTCCTATAAAAAGGAGGTTTGTATGGCCCAACAAACAGGAAATGCACAAACAGGAGGTAATCATAGGTACTTCCTTAAATAGGCAGGATTTTAACACAAAAAGTGCTCCTCTGATAAGTTATATAATACTGTGCATTCAAATTTGTTGTATTAGTTTCCTTCACAAAAGGAAAACAAGTGAAAATAAAGATTATGGCTACTTCACACGAATCAGAAGTTATTTTGACAACCCATCCAGATTTATGTGCCACCTTCTTCCCTGTTCTTGTAGCAATTAATTATAAGAAGTAATTAGAGACATTGAACTGAAATGGAGTCTTTTAAAAAATCAATATTTTTTGAGTTATAATAAAGTCACTGCAAATAAAAAATCATAAAGAATCTGGTTTTCTGACTGGCAGCTCATTCTTAAAGATACTATGGGGAAATCTGTCTTATTGATTTCTCTGAGACTTATGTTTAAATAATGGGTTTGTAAAAGCACAAATGTAAGAAACACACAAGGAATAACCAAATGGACCAACAGAATGTTTCACTTCATCAAATTACAACTTTGTCATTCTCAGTGATGAAGTTCTTCCCAGGCAACCCTTTCTAGAGAAATAAAAACAAAAGTGACTGCTCGTTTTTAAGAGGGGATGGCTTTCCTCAGTGCCATGCTTCTTCTGAACAGATTGCTCAGATCTCCTCAGTCAATTGGTCAGATCTCATCCATGTTTTGTTGTCTGGAAAAGTCAATTTCTCTCCATCCACATGTTATGATTGTCTCTTCAACACGAAGGATAGTTGTAAAAAATGCCATGGTCACCTCCTCAATAATATCCGTCAAGCATCATAACTACCTCCTCCACTCTTTTTATTTATAGTTTTGAGACAGAGGATAGTACTGTTTTGCTATCCAAGTACTTACACTCCTTGAAAAAAGAAAGAAAGAAAGAAAGAAAGAAAGAAAGAAAGAAAGAAGAAGAAAGAGGCAACTAATGACAAACTACACAAAGATTGCAAGGACCTTGTGCAATCTCTTTTTAGCAATCTCTCACCATTTTATGGCTGTCTTGTTGCACATCATGAAGACTGTACTGTATCCTATCAACTGATGGCTTTCATGTCACAGGCTGAGGCAGGCGAACAGGCCCAGCAAGTTGGTAGCTCTTTTAATGTTCAAACTAAAACTGGGAATCCACACCCACTGATCCAATGTCTGGGAAGCCACCCACCACCACTGACTGTATACTCATTCTCTTCAGCACTGCAGCATACATCCAGACAATGCTGGACCCAAATTTAAACCCTGCTCATCTGGAAAGCTGAGTGGAAGTCCAAAGGCTGAGTGTTGTTTCTTTGCCTAACCTACTTCACTGTAGTTCTGTGAGAATAAGATGGGAAATGTAATGGATGCTGCCCCTGACCTCTCTGGAGGAAGGGTGGGATGCAAAGGTACATAAAATCATTTTGCTTTCAAACAGGATTGCTGTTCCCCCACAAAAATGCAGTTCTCTCTGTAGCAAGGCTATCCTAGTCTCTTTCTTTAGATGGGGATAGATCATAATATTTTCAGCAGTGAATTGGGGATTTCATAATTGTAGCAGTAGGAAAAGGCACTAGCAGGATACATGGTATGCTATAAAAAGTGCTGAAGACCAGAAGGGTTTTAATTTGTTACAGGCATACTTCAATTAACATTGCCTCTGACAAAGAAGCTCCTTTTTACAAAGTCTTTTTCTGCCCACACAGCCCCTCCTCTTTTCCCCCTTGTCCTCAGTCTATTTGAAAGTTTTCTAATAGTGGAGGTTGATGAAGAGGTGCTAGAGAAACTCAGACTTTTAGTTATTGGGTTGCAGCAGTGCATCTGCAGTAAACAGTGCAGCTAAAAAGCTTGAATTGGAAAAGAAAGAAGTTCCCTTCAGCTGCTGCTATTCCAGCTGTGTGTGCCTATCTACAGAAGGCAAGATAAACAGCAGCTGTCTCTGGAATCCCTTACTAAGCATACATCAAAAGCAAAAGAGAGAAAGGGTGAAAGAAAATTAGCTTGCCTCACCAGCTACCATCAGCATATTAAAGAAGTATAGACCTGTAAGTATGGCCAGCAAAATGGAAACCATAAGAAAAGTGGAAGCTTGTGGAAAAAAAAAAATCCCTGGATGCATTTTGGAAGAAGTCTTCAAAAGTGGTCTGTAGAAGGTTCACAATGTTATTGTTCACTTATGTAAGGCTTACTTGGCCTGGTTGTTTCATTTCACATGTGCATATAGCTAGTTTTGAATAACAACTTTGATGAAACATGAATGGGTCTCCTTTTTCATGATGTAGGAAATTATCCCTATTTTTTCCATGTAATGTCAACCTCTGATACCAAATTTTCTGTTAAAGAAGTAATGTCTAGGAACACGTCTACTTCATAAATTGAGGTATATCTGTATTATGTAAAGCATATGAACCAGAGAGCCATGTGCTTCTTAGCTGTTCTGTTTGAAGTATTTATTAAATGGTTTAATTTGCTATTAGCATATTATTTTTTATTGTTTTAAATTTCTTTAAACTGTGCACACTGATTTTATTGTATACCACTCTGAAGTCCTTTGATATAGGGTAGGGAATAAATTAATGGATTGACTATAAAAATAGTCAATCAGTTGGGGCCAGTCAATTGGTGGGTTGGAGAATTAGCTAGCATGGTGTAATGGTTAGAGCACTGGACTATGACTCTGAAGACCAGGGTTCTAATCCCCACTTGGCTATGGAAATGCACTGGGTGACCTTGGGACATCACATTCTCTCACCCTCAGAAGATGGTAGAAGGCAACCCCCCTCTCAACAAATCTTACAAAGAAAACACCACGATATGGCAGCCCTAAGGCAAATCTAAGTTGCAAACTACTTGAAGGTATACAACAGTCTGCCTTTCCTCTAAGAACTTGCTTGGTGTGTCCCCCTTATTACAACAACCTTGCAGGATAGGCTAGACTGGGACACTGTGCTGGCCCTCAAATCATCTGGGGGTGAACTTTGGAACTCCCCAGTCCTACTCAGCCCTACTCAGATGCTGTGACCACTACACATATTGCCTTGTAGGAGAACTAGTCCTATATGCATTTTATTTGCCTACATAATGTTTTAGGAAGAGAATGGGATGATGGAATTGTCTTAAGCAATAGTACTTATCTCAGAAAAAAACGCTAATAATGCTTACTTTTTTTCTGCTTTCAGTCCCAGATCTTCATTCTGCTCCCTGGTGAAGCATGAAGCATTAAAGTGCTGGAATCTATGCTCAGCATGGTAACTCTATTTCTATTTCCTTAGGTGTCCAATTCAAATAATTTGTTGTATTATGAATTCTCAGAAAACTCATTTACAAATTAGGTTATTATTCAGTCTCGATCCAATAAGCAGCATCTGTGCTCTCTGAATTACAAAGACTTTGTATTGCCTAAAACTATTTTCCTCTTTGGATGCTGCACTCAAATTAATGTATAATGAGAGTTTCAATTTCTCAGAAGTAAACAAGGAAATAGCAGGCTGTCATCCTGAGTGGTGTATTCCATTGTCTCATTTGACTTCTCAGCTTCTGAGAGTGAGTCCGAAATCTGACACTTAAGTCTTGCT
Organism: Ctenosaura bakeri; assembly: GCA_948474755.1. Taxonomy (NCBI): domain Eukaryota; kingdom Metazoa; phylum Chordata; class Lepidosauria; order Squamata; family Iguanidae; genus Ctenosaura; species Ctenosaura bakeri. The sequence goes on along the minus strand of CAOLHI010003605.1, from coordinate 138,934 downwards.
TTAATGTGGTTCTTTCTCAGAAAGGAAAGGGGGCGGGGGAAAAAAAGATTCACTTTGAAAATCATCAGAATTTTTGAAAAATGCTCCAAATGACACTTCAGCTAAATAACAAGAACAACCATAACAATAACATCATCATCATAATCATCATCATCTACCATGTCCTATTAAAAATAAAATTAATAGAATTAAATTAAAATTAATTAAAAGTAATAGAAACAGGTTAAAAACAGTTCAAAACAATAAAGATAATTTAAATAAACTAAAAACATATTCAACAGAATCAGCAATTAGCATTAGTGTTTGAGAGTAATTAATGAGACATAGGCTTTTTTACGGTGAAAAACACCAGATATAAATCCTTCTGTATGCATTCAATCTTGAGGTTGTTCAGTAGTAAATATATTTAGGATTGCAGTCTCAGTGATTCTGAATGTGACAGAAACTTCTTTCATACACTCAGGCTTTCTTAGCTCTTGGTTCTCTGAAGTGTTCAGTGTCTACCATCCACAGGGAACACGACTAAGATTTGGGAAGGCTGCGTTGACTCTTTTCACTGATTGGAAACTTTAATGCAATTTATGGAGATAGAACAAGGCTGCCTGTTGTCTGCACTCCTGACTGCTATGCATTTATTGGTTTGGGATCCAAACTTACCCAGATGTGAACTGTGTAAGAAATGTTATTGCCTTTTCTATTCCTGAATTGTAAGCTGGACAGAATCAGAGATGTGCCTGAGAATAAGCCGCTAAGGCAATTCAAACTAGGAGTAGCCATTTAGGATGTATGACTCAAGTCTATTGTTGATCTATGGCTTTTTCACATGTCTTTCATGCACCCATTCCATCCCATTTCTATATTAGCCTGTGGAGGCTTTCAAAAAAATAAATCCATCTGAAGATGCATTTTATTATACTCAGTTGCATATACACTTTATCAAATAATATGCATTTTGTATGTACTTTCTCATAAAACATGACTTTTATGGTAAATTACAACTTTTATGAACACTGCAAAATTCAGAGATGCTCAGAACCAGAAAGCTTACTGCATTCCAGTCCTCACATTCATGTGGAAGGTGTAAATGAGTGTTTGGTAACTGAAGTGAAGGAGACAATGTTTTTGACAGCGTCTGGAGCAGTCCAGAAGGAAGAGAGGGTGGCAAGGTGAAGTAGAACATAATTTTTTAAATGAAGAGTTATCTATACAACTAGAACAGAGGATCATTGAAGGCCTTGGATCAGTAGTGTTGCAATTAGAATTCTCTGGACCAATTTAAATTACTTTCAGTCTGCCCTACAACAAAATTAATCAATCACAAATGGCTTCATCTGAATGTCTTGTTGCATGAGGCAGTCTCCACCAGACTGACTGCAATTTCCGTAATCAGCACTTCACACTTCAAACTAGGCCTTAAAGTGAGTGAAGGAGAAATTGACTCCCAGGAATTAGCTAAAAGATCCACTCTCAGGCAAGCGCTCCTCTGATAAAAGAAAATCTTAAAAAATCATTACTCCCTTGACATCGCTTTTCTTTCCTGGTGAATCTATAACTCTTTGAAGTTGATGAACATTTCCTGTCAATACATCACACTTGGTGTATCTTCATATGACATCTGAACTATCCCAAGACTGATAATTTCTTTTTCCAGAGCTAGGTTGTGACGTACAAAAACCATCTATTTGAAACAGGAGCAAAATGCCAAAAGGAGTGACCTCAAGGGAAGTGTACAAGGGAGAAGGTTGTTCCTCTGCTTGATAGAGGGGAAGGTCTGCTACCTGCTTTTCTATTGGCCTGTCAGTAAATTTTTGCCTGAACAATAAAGAAATGTTGTGTTTCCAACAGAAGGAGACAGGTGAAGGGAGTAAAGAGAGGGCGCAGGGAGATATAGAGTGGGGAGACAATTATAGAGTGGGGAGATATAGAGTGGGGAAGGATCCCGGCATTATTTTAAAGATATTTTAGGTCATTTCTGCACCCTATCCTTTTCAGTTGTCATCCTGGCAGCACTTTTGATGGGATGGGAGCATGTCCCCAATGCTCCCCTTTGCATCTGGTCGGCTGCCTGAGGATGGGAGTGTGAGTGACACATGCCTTCATTCTGCAATGCAGCCAGCCTCTTTCCCATGCTGTATTGGGGAATGAAGCACTTAGACCAGGCTTCTGCCCATTCCACATGGCTGCTGGTGAAGGGAGCATTACATGATCGCAGGGCATTAACGGATTTTTTTTTTCCATTAATGGAATATCTTGCAATTGTGATGGGTGGGAATACATTGACAGCAGGACTGTGATGACATCATGTGAAAGCATGACTTGTCGACCGCCAGCAATGTGTTGCCATCATGGGACAGCAATGTTGTGCGGAAATGACCTAAATCATTGTATATCTACCTGTTGGTATGTTTTTAGAAAACAATGAAAACACAGAATACATTGCATTAAAACCACAACAGCAATAAGCACATAAGAATTTAACTACTATGAAAACAATGGCAAAATAATAAAAGGAGTATACAAAACTGAGTGAATAAAAAATGAATAAACATAATTATGTCAACTGAACAGAAAAATATGTGAAGATCCTATTTAGTGAATGGAATAATGCCTGCAACGATGCTGCACAATACCACCATCTTCTGCCTATATTATGCACATCAAAGTCATGCACAGAACTACCTTGGAGAGTCCACCACCATTTTGCACCATTGGAGAGTACAGAAATTGGATGGCCACCTCTCAGAAATGCTTTACTTTGGATTCCTGCCCAGGAGAAGTTCAACTACATGATCCCTGGGATTCCCTCTAACTATATGTTTCTGTGACTTGTATCTGAGCCATGAAGTCCCAAACTCCCAATGTATCAAGACAGAGTACCACAGAACATATGCAGAATACAAAAATTACAAAACCAAAACCAAACCTTTGTGCAAAATACTTTGTGCTCCAGGAAGCAAGCCTACCTTTAGTTCAGAGAACAGCTCCTAATGTCAGAAGAGATGTTTCCTTGGGCCACTGGGATCAGGACATTCTGCCTTCTGCTGTGATGTGCATTCTCCAGTCAGGCCATCTCCACAACAATCATGCTGCTTGAGGGCACAGTTCATGAGTGAGCAAATTCTCCCATCCATTATACTCTTTCAATATGAAGACTTTTACAAAGCATAATAAATATTTAGAAGTCCTCTCCAAGTGTTCATTGCTGTTTACTACCAAGTCATTATGCAGTGGATAGGTACCACCAATATGCTGATGACATCAAACTCTATTTCTATTTTATATCTAACTCCAAGAAAGTTGTTTCAGTTTAAAACCAGTTTCTGGTATCAGTAATAGACTGGCTGAAGGCAAACAAACTGAGCTTAATCGAAACTGTTGTGCCTCCCTCTGAGATAGTGCAGAGCAAGAGTGGTTGGGGAAGGGTATGACATGCCTTCAGCTCAGTTGGACCTACTCCAGTGGTTCTTACTGAAAAATCTAAGGAAGCAGGCAACAAATACTGTTCATGTGCTGGGAGCAATATTCTACTCCATGTGAAAAACACTCAAGCCAGCTTGGGAGATTCTGCCTTGTTTTCTGGAAACTTGGAATTGACTATTCTTCTGCTTGTTCCTCTATCTGTGTTGGTTTTTCTGGCTATGAACTGATTCCTCAGCTTCTTGACCTCTGGACTGTTAATTACCTACTGCAACTTCTCACTCCTCAAAGTGAATTATGACTGCTAAGACAGAGGCTATGGATGATAATGGATAATTGAGAGCAGATCAGGGAATAGGGATTCTGACTGTATCTGATGGGATTAGACTTCTGAAAATGCAGGTTCACTGTTTGGGTGTACTCCTGGGCAGGCGCAAACCTGGAGGCCGAGTGCTTTTGTACACTTAATAATTGTGCACCAACTGTGCTTGTTCTGGACAGACTTGATCAGCATATAGTGGTATATGTCATTGTTACATCCCATTTGAACTGATGTGACATAATCTACATGGGGCTACCTTTGAAGAATTTTTTGGAACTTCAGCTGGTACAAATAGCTTCACCTAGAGTGTTAACTAACAAAGTGTACAGAGACCATACACTCTTCTGTTTCAACAGTTTCATCTGTGTTTCTGGGCACAATTCAAAATTGCTAGTTATGATCTATATGGTATAGGGCAGGGCTTTCCAAATGGTGTGTTGTGACATGTTAGTGTGTCACTTGAAGTGTGCAGATGTGTCGCCTTCCCTGGCTGAAAAAGACCCCTCCCAACCTGAGCTCTTTCCACTGCTGTCCCTTTTGCCGGGGTCTCGGGGGCAGGAAACATTAGGAATGCCACTCTAGTACTCTTGTGCCCAATCATGGGGGAAGAGGGAAAAGACTTTGCTTGCAATTCTATCCCCACAAAGCCATTTGGAGGGATCTAGCCAGCAACCACATCTCCCTCCACTTCACCCCCTACTCCAGCTTGCTTGGCCCACTTTCACCCTCCCTCCAACCCCAGGAAAGTTTGACTAAGTAGCTGCCAGCCCAGCTTGAGTGAGAAAGGAACAGCAGGGCTGGAGGGGTTTTTCTGGGAAAAGGAATGACTTCTGGAAGTGTGTGACCCAGGAAAAGCACCAGAGAGCTCCAGCCAAAGGCTTCAGAGATCGTAGCAGCCATCTGCTGATAGACAGGGGCTGGGGCGGGACTGGAAAATTCTTCTCTCAGTACTCCCTCCCTTGGTACCATCCACACGGCCCTACTTTCTTTGGTGGCTACTAATTTTAACAGAACTCACAGAATCTGAGCCCAATAAGCCCCTGAATACAAAGTCTGTTTTGGGATGAGAATGTGGGAGGGTGTATTTTTCTTTTTCTGCCTGTCAGTAATGCAACGCTTAAAACAAACACGTGGGCAAAACCAAACTTACAGAGGTCTTTGTGGTTCATTGCTCCAAACATTCAACCAGCACCAAGGAGCGTCTCTGCAAGACTTTCCCCCTGATTCCCCAGTCCTTTGGGGATTTTGCAAAAAATTCCCCTCCCCTAGCCTAACACTCCCCTCCTCCATTCTCTCTCTCCATCTCTCTCACACCCTCCCCCTCTCTTTCATACAGTCTCCAAGGCACAAATGTGCTTTCAACAAATGTGCACACATACCTTATACGGGCTCCTCCTTTTCACAAACACACAATCTCTTCCCCTCTCTGACACGTATTCCTCCTTTTATGCACACGCACACACACACACACCTTCAACAAACACATATCTTCTCTTTTCATTTATCACACACACTTTCCTCGATGAGGGCAACGGCAGCCAGCCGGGATTGCATGGGGGGACTGCCTTTCCCCACCCTAGATACACCTCTGAGTACTGTGCATGCGTAATTGGTTAGTTTAACCTCCAGTTTGATAGTAAAACTGAATTACTGTGTTGTGAAATGATGCATGTCTAAAAAGTGTGTCACCAATATGAAAAGTTCAGAAAGCTCTGGTGAGGGTATTTGAGAGACCATATCTACTCATATGATCCTGCCAGAGTCCTGAGGTCCTCAGGACAGGCTTTTTTTCTGTTTCATCACCCTCATAAGCATGGTAGGACATGAGATAGGGACACAAGATTGGGACATGAGATAGGATCTCCTCTGTGCTTGTCCTTAGGCTCTGGGCTTCATAGCTGTGAGGATAGGAGACAGTGCACTTGTGCACTTTGGTTTTCTTTCTTTGCTTCTGCACTTGGAAATCCATCTTCCACCAATCTCACCAGGCTGATGCATGTGTATGTATATGGAAAACAATTCTGTTCTTGAATTGCTGTTGTTCCAGGCCTCCCTAACACTGTAGTTGGTGCTAAACACTGACTCACATTACTGCTGTAAGATAAGTTTATTGGAGGTAAATTATGCAGCAGATGGTAAACAGAACAGAAACATTCCAGCCCTTTCACTGGTCAGGTCCAGCATCTCTTCACAGTCAATGTTAGAATCATAGAGCTGGAAGAGACCAAAAGGTTCATCCAGTCCAACCCCCGACCATGCACACATACATAATCAAAGCACTCCTGGCAGATGGCCATCCAGCTCCTGTTTAAAAGCATCCAAAGAAAGAGACTCCACCATACTACAAGGCAGTATATTCCACTGTCCAATAGCTCTTACTGCCAGGAACTTCACTGTAATATTTGGGTGAAATATATTTTCCTGTAGTTTGAAGCCATTGCTCATTGTCCTAGTCTGGAGCAACAGAAAACAAGCTTTCTCCATCCTCCATATAATATTCCTTCAAATATTTATAGATGACTATCATGTTGCCTCTTAACCTTTTCTTCCCCAGACTATATGCCACTCCTCATAGGGCATGGTTTCCAGGCCCCTAAACAATTAATTTTACTTAGAGTATCCTTGGCTAGCGATCTAACCTGGCTGTCTATGATCCCCTGGGCTGAGATTCACCCCCTTCCCTCTGGGTGAGGCCAGTGGAAGATGGACTCCAAAGAATTATGCAGCGTAGAAGCAAAGAAAATCAAGTTACACAAGTATGACCCATCTTCTTGCTCCACAGGCATGAGAACTATACCAATAGGTTAGTAACAGAGAAAAATTCACCTCCCAGTACATTTCCAACCTTTGTGTCTTTTTTTCCAGTCTCAAACTGCCAAGGAGTACAAAAAAAGCATCTACTAAAGTCACAGATACAAATTAACCTCTCTATGCTACTGGGCAGTATTAATGCTTGGCCATGATGCTAAGGACTCTAAAACTCATCACTACACCTGCTCTGAGAAGTTCTCAGAACCAGGGTTTATGGAAGAAGTGGCTAGGATAACTGCACAGGCAGTTTCTGGGGACATCCACCCCATACACTTTAACTCTCCTCCCCCAGGCCCCTCAAAGCCAGGCATGAAGGAAGCAGCTGGCCCTATGCAGTACAGTTGATTTTGGGTAGTTTGCTAGGGTGCCCTCACTGCAGTGCCATTACAGTGTCATCTTCCTCCTTTCTTCCAAGAAGGTGGGTGGGAGGCCGTGTAGTTTCCTCCATGGCTGACTTGTGGGAGGATGGGTGCAAGTGAAGGGACTGCAGGCAGTGCATCTGGCAGCCAGGTGGGTAATATGGCGACTGCTACAGGGTCTTATTGGTCAGGTAGAGTGGGTGGGAGGATGTAGGCTCCCCACCCCATCCTCCTCTACCACTGCATGGGTGTTGTTGTCATGATGGGTGGAAGGAGGCTGGTATTTTGCTTCCTGCCTCAAGTAGTAGGTGAGGGGGAGATAGTGGCCCTTGCTGTGGGTGAGGGGGAGATAGAAGGCAGAGTAAATTTACCAGGAGACCATTCACACTTCACAAGTATAGCACTATGTAATGGCCAAGGTTCCATCCTACAGAATGATGGGATTGGCAGTTTGAGGGCAGAGGCATTCAGTATTGACAGCCCAGGTGGCCCCGACCAAACCACAGAGCCCAAGATTCCATAGGTTGGAGCCACAGCTGTTAAAGTAGAATAATAACACTATAGTTGCACAGTGTGAATGGGCTCAAGGTGAGGGGAGAATGGTGTCTGAGGCTACAAATAGGTACAAATACTAATTAACTGACTGTTGGCAAGGGGTCATTTTGTTAGGTAAGCTTTCATGGTTTCCCACTGCCTGTATAAAAGTTCAGGACACAGTAATTTTGTTCACTTTTCAAGAACTACAGGACATTAAGCTATCTAGCTGTATGGAACCCAACAAAGACAGTCACCTTTCAGGTGAAACAATGCTGTAATATTCCACATGACACAGTTCGGCTTATTTTCTTTTCCTATTTATTTCCCTACTGCCACAGCTGCAGTTTACCCGCAGTCTCATCTGCTTGCATTCACAGAAGCTTCACAGAACTTAAATCTGCACCCTTTCTCCAATTCTGAAGATATGACAGAAACAAAAAGAAAAAGGCCCAACTCCAAGGTAACAATTGGCTGCTACATTATAGTAACCTTTAAAAATATTGGCATTCAATCAGTTTGCTACACACACTCACTTGCAAAATTCAGGGCAGGAGAAGGATGGGGGAGGAAATGCCAGACAATCACAGCAAGATTAAAAAGGTCAACACAGACCAATGCTGTTTCAATTATTTGCTTCAAAACTCCTAAGAATGGGAGGAGGGAAGCTGCACAGACAATGGAAAATGGCACCTGTTAGAATCATTTTGCCGATATGTAATGGATCAAGAAAAGAAACTGCATAACTACAATAGAACACAGATTCTGATCTCTGAACGGAGTTCCCTTTGACCTGTCTTCATCCTGCAGGTGAGAAAAGACTGTTTCAGCTACAGCCATCTAGACAGTTTGAAGCACCCAGGCCAAAACCAATCAACATCTCAATACTGGAGGTTCTTTTCTTTTCCACACTATATATGAGGATTAGGACTAACTGCCTCTGCTCTGAAAAAACACAGTTGCCCACTCTTGCCCTATACACCCATGTGCTCAAGGAAAAGCACACACCATCATTCTTTAGGCTGCAGAATGAAATAGACAATCAGAACTGCATCATGAAAGTAATAATTATTTTAGCTAGTAAGATGGTATACCTGGCCAACATCACATTGACATCTTGACCCATCTGATGTTATGAGGAAAATGGACCTTATCAGCAAAGTGCAGCTGGGATGGGGAGCTAAAAGAAGCCACAACTATGGTAAATGCCCTCTAAAAATAGTCAATAGTGGTTTTGGACACCCCACAAAAATTATTTTGCATTTGCAAAAATGAGAAAAGTGTCCCCTCGAAAATGGTGTTTGTAAATGCAAAGATGAATTGGGAGGGGGATATTTTACCTCAGTCCTACATAAATTTTGATTGTTTACACAATGCTTCTGTGCTTGACTCCATCATCGTTATTTTCTCTGTTTCTGATTTACATTTTCCTATGGTTACACAAATATATTCAAACTGCACTTTTCTTGCACAAGAGGGAGGTATCAGCAGACTCAGGATAATTCCAATATTTTTAGGGGTGCAAAAATATCAAGGGGGAAGAAACCTGAAAAGGAGTATCTCTTTCTATCCCAAAAAGTCTAATGAAGACTCTGTGGAACAGAATATCGATTACCCTGCCACCCTGTGAAAGTTTGAAAAAGAGAGAAGCTCCCAGGGGGTGGGGTAGAAATAAAAAGAAGTAACAGAAAGGGAGAAAAAGACACAGAGATTTTTAAAAGGATACCACAGAGAAACCTGTTTAGGCTTCAGGCTATGCTGTTCACACTGAGAAACTATTTTACATATTGTAAGGTAATGCAAAGACAGCTGCCCATAGAAATCAATGCAGCAAATCAAAATATTAGCATACTGGTTCTGAACACAACTGTGGCCTCTCCTGATCTTCTTGCGTGGAGGGAGAAGATCCCCAAAAGCTCTACATAGACTTTATAGGCTTGGTATGGTACAGAAGATTGGAATGTCTTTTATCATGATGGCTCTATAATGAGTCAAACCAAAAAGAGACAAGAGATAGTGCAAGAAGATGAGACTCTAAAGTCATAAGGCACTCAGTAAGCTATTGCAAAAGACCAGAGGACAGGTACAAGTGGCTGACCCAACTGGACTCAAGCAGAAAAGACATTCAGCTGTTGACATGCTCAGATGTGAAAGGAAAGTCCAAAGCTGCACGAACCATTATGAGAATAATGAATGTAAGAAAAATGAAACAGGGAAAGACAGACACTGCAAAACAAGAAGTGGAACTTATTAAAACATCACAATACTTGGGGTGAGTGAGCTAAAGGGGACAGGGACATTTTGAATCAGATAGTTACAGTTCTCCTTCCACATTTGCAGGTTTGATGTTTGCAAATTTCATTATTCACAAGCGCACGTGCCCACCCCCATCCTCCTCCTCCCATTTCCATGCATTTTGCTTGCACTCAGGCAAAACAGAAAGGAAAGGGGGTGGGAGAGGGAAAGCTCACAAATGCTTTTGTTTCTCACCTCTGGAGCTCTCTCCTTCCCCTTCCCATGCAAAATGGAGGGGAAAGGGGAATGAGGGAAAGCTCGCACAAGCCTTCCCTTCCCTTCCCTTCCCCTCCCCCTTCCCATGTAAAAGAGAAGGGAAAGGGGGCTGGGGAAAAGCTTATGCGAGCCTTCCTTTCCTCCCTCCAGAGCTCCCACCTTTCTCCCTTCCCGTGTAAAACGGAAGGGAAAGAGCAAAGCTTGCACGAGCTTTCTTTCCCCTCAGAAGCTCCTTCCTTCCTCTTCCCATACAAAACGGAGGAGAAAGGGGGTGGGTGAAAGCTCATGCAAACCTTTGTTTCCTCCCTCTGGAGCTTCCCCCGCCATTCTGATGCATTTTGCCCCTGAGCTGAGAACTTCTGCCAAGGCACAACAGAAAGGAATGAGAAGGGACAACTGTACAGTGTGCTTTATTAAGGAAATGAAAATCTAAGAAGAAATGGAGTGACATTAATAGTGAGGAGAGAAGTAGCAAAAGCAGTCAGGGGATGTAATGCTAAGTCTGGATAATGTCAATAAGATGTCAGAGAAAAACTCTTAATATAATTATAATCCAAATTTATGCTCCAGCTACAGAGGAAGAATAGGAATAAATTGAAAGATTCGGTGCTGGAGTCCAGGAGGAAATTGATCACACATGAAAACAAGACTTGTTAATCAAAGGTGATTGGAATGCAAAATAGGAAATAGAGCAGAATAGTCGGAACATTTGGCCTAAGATCAAGAAATGAAGCAGGAGAGTGATTGATTGAATTTTGTGAGGCCAACAGTTTATTCATTGCAAATACAATCTTCAGGCAACCAAAGAGACAACTGTATCTATTACCTATTTCTCTACATTGATTGTTATTATAGTTCTGTTTGTCCCTGTCTACAAGTCACTGAATAGTTGCATGTAGGGTTTTGATCCTATTTCTGTTACCCTTTTTTTCTTTTGTTTCTAGTCTGTCCTTAACTGTTAGAAGAGTTTCATCTGTCATCCACTGAGCTTTCTCTTTCTTTTTGGCTGTACATTATGGCTTTCTGCATTCCTTGCTGACAATGTCCCTGGCTTCAGTCCAGAGTTCTTCTGGTTCCCAGTCATTTAGGCTTAACAGTGCAAATCTATTTTTATATTATCTTTAAATTGTATGAGGATGTTCTTCAGGTGGTATTTTGGCACAATGATTGGTTTACTGTTCTTCTTTAACTTTACCCTAATTTTTGATGCTAGCAGTTTATGATCTGTGCCACTATCTGCTCCTGGTCTTGTTTTTGGAGAGAGAATTGAGCTTCTCTATCTGCCGCTTCCCATTATATAGTCTGTTTGATTTCTATATTTGTCAATAGGTGATGTCCATTTATTCAGTTGACTGCAGCCAAGATATCAGAAGAAGACCAGGACTTGCAATAGCAGTTATGAAAGAACTAGCCAAGATCCTCAAATGTAAAGATAGATCACTGAATACTATTACAAGCAGATAGACTCAAGGGAGTCATGGCCCTGAATTTGCAAAACTTGAGCTGCACTGTTGAAAACAGGGTGACTTGGAAGTCTTGCATACCTAGAGTCACTATAAGTCAAAGTTTACAGCAGTTAACAGCAACAACTGACTGTCTGGGGAGAGAGAAAACCAGGTGGATGTGGAAATGGAATAGAGTGACTAGTACCTTAGAACTCTATGATGAAACTTTTTGTTGCAGGGCCTCTCTTGTCCTGTGCTCCAGGCATTTTCTGACAAGCTCATGTGCAGTTTTACACATAACCGAGACATCTAAGTCCAGAGATCATACAGATATTTTAATAGCTAATACAACAGAATTGTATGGCAAACATCCAGGATATAAGGTTCGATTTACAGTGCACAGATTTAGGTAGCACAGATGTAAAGAAATGTAAGAAGAAATCTTAACTGTATATTTCTTCCACAAGTTGGAAGTCTATGCATTATGCATTATTCTTAAATGAAGCAGAAGTACACATGTGAGGGATGACAGAGTGGTGGTGTTGGTTGAGAATTTCTGTTCACTGGAGGTTAGGGTTAGGCCAACAGTCATATTTAAAGACAACTGTGTGGTACAACAATGTTTTTCGATATAGTAAAATCACCTCAATAGAACAAAGTAGCAAATTGAAATATTTTCTTACATTCTGATGAATTACGGATGCTCAGTGTAACGTGGATCTTTATCTCCCTCTGGTGATTGGTCAATGTAACTCATTTAAATCCACTATTCGTTAAGCAACATAGTCAGCCTGTTATATCATGTTCGATCATATTTAGCATCAACAAACAGAATCTAGGGAATTACAGATAGCACATATGTAGATAATTTATTAGACATGGGAAGTATGATAAACAGTAATGGCACATCACTATATTATACAAAATGAAGGTGGCATGAGAGTAGCAGACACACAATCTGACAAATAGTCTCTATGGGCTTTTTGTAAGCAAGTAAAAAAGCATAAAAAGACAATATAATAAATAACACAATTAAGATATCATTGTGACATTTGCAATTTTTTCCATCCAGAAGTTGGAAAATTACTTTTGAAAAAAATTAGCTCCAGCTCAAACTCCCTTAAAAGTAATAAGTTATCACTATAGTCACATTTAGGTTTTTTTTAACCTTCCTGTTATTCAAAGTATTTAGACTAATTCTTTTGTTGTTTAATAGAAACAATCAGAATGCTACAAGCTGCTGGCTTGTGGTTCCAAACATACCTAAGTTACACACACTCTGTAACTAAAAGAGTAACCAAAACATTCTAGTTACACAGCAAAGGAAAGTATTACTCGTTATTGTTGCACTCATGATGTAACTTAGTTGAACTTTGCTTATTGAAAAAGGAATCACTTACCAGCAAGTCATTATTTGCAAATAATTATGGGTCTAACTGAAAGAAGGCAATGCAAGCAGATGGAGTCAAGACTGGGGATCTTAAGGTCACAACTGTATAGTACTAGTCTGTGTGAAGCATGGACCCAGTATCAAATAACCTGTCAGCCGGTGAGCACCAGTCCTGGGCTTTCCTGCCAGAAGGCAACCTGGAGTGGCAGTTCGTGGAATCTGTACAGGTCCAAAGCCACTGTGTTGCTCCCTGAAACTTGCAGGTGAAACACATTCAGCAGCCTCTGAGCTGGGTCTGACCCACCTAAATCCCAAGGTCCCTTTTTGGTATCCTCACCAGGAGAAGGAACACCATGGTGGCTCTATTACTTTTCAAACTGGATCTAGCCAATGCTACATCAAACAATGGGCAAAGTTGTCACCATAGGACAAAGGAATTTACTGAGCCAAACATATTGCCAGAAACAGTGCGTAGGTGGGAAGATAACCCACATCTGACTTCTGGAGGAACATTTGAGTACTAGCTTATGTTCTTCACAGATGGACCTGAGTGAAGCCTGCAGCTTCAGTCTTGCCCTCCAGAACCTGTGGCAAGAGCTTTGGTGGGGGGAGAAATGGAGGCAACCAGATTTGACCTGATAACCTGCACACCAGCCTTGTCCAAAAAGTTGGGGCCCAGCTTACTTCTAAGCTCTGCATCTAACTGAAATCCCCCTTAATTTAATCTACCATTATTTAATTAGCAAACTGAATCTAAATATCAGCAATAGCCAGGGCTTTGCATGTTTTGCATCAACATCAATTACAAGTAGGGAGGCCATTCTTCGCTAATTTTGTTCTTAGAGGAAGCAGTGAGTAATTTTTGCAGTTTTTTTTTTCCTGTTGTAAAAATTAATTCAAAATCAGAACAGTTTTTGAAGATTATTGGCAATTTAGGATTTATTCTGTGTAAAAATCACAGGTTTTTTTTTCCACACAGAAAACAAAATTTTCAGTACTGCTGTAGTTGGGAATTTATTCTGCACAAAACCTACATTTTTTTTGTACAAGAAACACCATTTTCTGCACAGAAAATAGTATTTAAGGGCAGACATCACTTCCTGTGCAGAAAATGGTGTTGCACGAAATGCATCCCAAACTGCGAAGATTCTCATCAGTCCAAGGTTCTTCTTGTCAGGGTTTCCTAACAAGTAAGTAGTATATTCTTCCACCATTTTTTTCAGGGAAGGGTAATTTCAAATATTCTTTTCTTCCCTAATTGCAACATATTTGGGTCTCACATACACATGAGTACTTTGTATACATTTCTAGGATTGTGATTCTATGGATAATTACTTATGAACTAGACCCACTGTTCTGTTCCAGATGTCACTAGGCTGTAACACCCATAGCTAATGTTGAAGGATGATGGGAGCTGCTGTCAGCATATGGAGGGCCATATGTTCCCCATCCCTGACATTATGTTTAATTGAACTAGATTAAAACACACTACTAAATTAATAGCAGAGGCATACCACTGGAGATAATTACAGACACCACAGACTTGTATAAAAACCAAGACCAATGGTTACTGCTAGCATGTGTGGTCAGAGCTGCATTAAGGTCTTTGTAAGCCCTAGGCACTCTTGTATTCGACTCCTTCCCTTGCCTCAATATACCACTAGGGATGTTTCCATAGGCCTTAAAATCCTGCTTTTGTAGACCCTAGGCACTGTGTCTATCTAATGGATACACTATCCCTGCTAGTGGTATATGAAAAACTTTGGCCAGGGAAATTTTCTATTTGTCACATCACTAATCAAACATTTTGCAGCTTATGGTGCACATGCCATGCTACTGGATTTGGATAAAATTGCTAGATTTTATGCTTTCAAGATGTGAGGTACAGTCCTGGAACACAAAGCAGAAAGCAGATGCCTGTGTTTGCAGTAATGCATTAGGTGCAAACTCTGTTCTCCTCCTTCATTTTCAGCTAAGAACTGTTTGACACTATATCCAGTCTTTGACAATGTATGGTTAATTTTAACTATGGGTTGTCCAAATAAGCCAACTTCAAAATCCCACTAAGTCATTGATGTGGCAGCCTCAATCTGTCACAAACAAATTGGCATATGATCATTTTGAGAGAAAACCATTAGGTAAAGTAAAATTTATTTGGCATTTAATGGATTGTAGGCATTTACATCTGTATACAGTATAGCAAGCTCATCTCATGCCACCATAGCCAGGGAGATAAGCAATAGCCAGACTATCCTAGAAATCACTAACCACCACCACCCATGTCCACCACATGTGTGCACCTCTCAAGGCAGAAAGTTTGAATTGCCAGATGATCTGCCTTTATCTGTGGTTGTCTTTTAGAAGAGACTGGAAGCAACTGAAACAGGCACACGGTGTGTGTGTCAAAGGGCATCCACTTCCTAGCAAGGAAAGAGAGGCCTTTCTACCTTTTGATGAAATAAGATACTACTAAGGAGGTTTGGTTGCCCAAACTACACCTATGTGACTGCTTCCCATAAGTAGAATTCTAGGGTTCTAAGGGACACCAGAGGCCTACTTGGAACTGTGTAACAGTGGTCTGGAACCAGAGAAGCACTTCAAAAACCATCACTTTGGGGCAGGTGTCATGCTCACTACGGTGATCCTGACTTGTTTGGAAAAAACAGTTAAAATTAAACACACTTTTGATATGGTCATGGAGAGAAATGCGTGAGTTGGAATGGCAGTAAATTCCAACTGAAAGTAAATTATTCCCATCTCCTCCTCATAACTATGCTAGAGGAGGACAGAGAAGCCCTGGTGGCGCAGTGGTTAAATGCCAGTACTGCAAGCCACAAGGTTGTGAGTTCGATCCTGCCGGGCTCCAAGGTTGACTCAGCCTTCCATCCTTCCGCAGGTCGGTAAAATGAGTACCCAGCTTGTTGGGGGCATGTATAGAAAATGTATCGAAATACATGCTATTTGTAAGTTGTTTGCCGCCTCGATCCATATGGAGAGGCAGGATACAAACAAACAAACAAACAAATAATAATAGAAGCATGTAAGCCCATAATTCAGCATTATGGGCAAGACAGACCATAGATATATTTGAAAGCTGGTTACCATCTAATGCTAAACCTAATGTTAGTCCTGACTAGAACATGAATTAAATTAGCTGTGAGTCACTAATGTGTCCTATTCATAGTAAGGGGTTTACTTCTTCATGAGTCATTGTTGTCATGTGTCTTCAAGTTGTTTCTTATGAGAACACAAAGGCAATATTTGTTCAGAGGGAGTTTGCCATTGCTTACCTCTGAGGCTGAGAGGTTGTGACTTGCCCCAAGAACACTCAGTGGATTTCTATGGCTGAACAGGGATTTGAACTGTGGTCTCCTGAGGTTCCAATTCAGCATTCAAATCACTACACCACACTGCCTCTCTGTGGTTAATGATGTTCTGTTGGACCAGTTAAACACAAAGTAGAACAAAATCAAACCAAGTACCATTAATTGTCTTGGTGTCAAGGACCAAATTAATCTATTCACTTTCTGAAGTAGAGTGCCTCTGAAGTAGAACATTTCTATGAGCAAAATCTCAGTATATTTCTTTAGAAATAAAATTTCAGTGAATGCTCCCTTTCTGCTTGCAAAAAGAGGAAGAAAGTTGCCTTTTTAAAAAGTATAACTCTAAAAGGGACATACATCACAGATCTCATACTGTTTGGGTTTTAATCAATTCTCAACAGACATCTTGTTTGCAAGATTTACACAGCTGGTCAGTTAATTCAACAATAAATTAATGGAAACAAAGAAAACAATGGATAGGTAAGTCACACTAAATTTGTTTCACCAGCCATTCTATTTGACTGAAGTTCAATGTCAAATGACTGAAACAGATAACAGCATTAGGTTAGAATTTTTTTTAAAGAACTAGTAGACAACAACACCCTGTTATATGGAAAGCTGCTACAATTGCTTTTTCTAATAAATTTGTTAAGAAACAGATTAGGATAGAGAATAAAGGAACATAATTAAGCACAGAGGAAAAGAAATGAGCGCTCTCTTCAGATGTTTACCATGTGGGGGCTTTGCTCCTTGTAGTCATTCCCCAGTCTAAAATGCATGCATGTATGTAGACAATGTCCTCAGAATCAGGGCCAATGCAGAGCCTGGTCTGAAGAAAGTCTTGTCTCAGATGTGGGTTTACAACAGTGTCCAGTGTGCAGTCTGCTGCTATGATGCTGTTCCCCTCATCTGCTTACACAACGGGGGGAGGGGGGAGTATCAGAAAGTGACTAAGGAGACTGATCCAGGAAGTGAAGACTGGCTATAAGTGGTGAATGAGTGATTGTACCTGGGTGCACACCCACACCCAGCCACAAACATGAATTCTGGTGGAGTCCAGTCCACCATCTTTTTTATGAAAAATGTAAAATAGTGTATCTTGTATTGATTGATTTTATATTATGTGTTTGATGATTGTTGCATGGTCCTTTGAAAATCTGAAATTCATAAGCAGTTTATAAATATTTGTAAATAGAGGAAATCAACTCATTTGAAATGATGCTGGAGAAGAGTTGTGTGGATACAAAGGACTGCAAAAAAGACAAATGGATCCTAGACCATATCAAGCTTGAACTCCCCCTAGAAGTCAAGATGACTAAACCAAGCCTGTTGTACTTTTGCCATATCATGAGAAGACATGACTCACAAGAAAAGACAATAATGCTTGGTAAGACAGAAGGCAGGAGGTAAAGAAGAAGACTATGTCACAGACAGAATCAATCAAGGAGGCCACGGCCCTGACTCTGCAAGACCTGAGCAGGGTTCTTGATGACAGGGTGACTAATAGGTCTCGCATCCATATGGTCACCATATGTTGAGATCGACTTGATGGCAGTTAAGAACAACTACACATAATTAAAGGGAGGAAGGAAACATTAGCGTTGCCAAGTGAGGAGCACGTCAGGCTCTGGGATTTTAGGGCCAAGACTTTGGGCCTTGTGATGACTATTGAAGATGTCATGGGGTGGGCCCATGGTGCTACACAGCCCTGGTGAGGTCACAATACATTAATATATCCCGTGGTACCATATACATGACTCTAGTGAATCCTTAGATGCCTCATTATTTCCCTGCAATGACCATTTCTTCTCTCCTACTGGTTCTAGTCTGGCTTCTATCTGTAAAACTTTGAGAGAGGGGGACAGTGGCCATTTAGACTGTTTGGAGGGTCTCCTGCAGCCAGTCTGAACCAGCCTTCAGCAGAGGCTTCAGCAACACACAAGGGGGAAAACAATCCCAAGACAGCACTCTCACCCAGAGAACTTGCACTGAGATTGCTTCCCTTCCCTCACTCTGAAGACTAGAGGAAAGGCACCCTAGTAAAGATGCACGTGTATGTGTTTGACTGAGAAGGCAGCCCTGGGGAACTCTGATAAAGACACTCTTTGAGAATTGATTCCCAGCTCCCCAGAGCCTGTAAAGAGGAAAAGATCCCCAGCGCCTGCTTCTCAATCATACAAAAACAGTCATGCATAGTTAGGCACATGCACTCACGCTTCTGTGCACAAACTGTCATGCACTCATATGCTCACACATTTCAGCACACAGAGATGGGGACGTTTAAAGCTCCCAATTTTGCATACTGAGAGCACTTTGTACCCCCTTGCCCCACATGTCATGTCAATAAACGGTTCTCCTTGAGGGCTGAGGACAACAATGCCCCTGATAGCCCACCAAACTAGTTTGGTGCATGGCTATGCCAGGCAATTGGGATAGGAGGAGAATCATCCTTGCAGACTACCTTCTCCATATAACTCTCTTGCTTCTGGCAAAACTGTTGTTCTCCTCATGGACCATCCTCTTCAGCAAAAATCCTGGTAACAGTGATAGTTAGTGATGAGAACACTTGCCATAAGCCACATACAGGCTATAAGCTTTCCATAAACTATAAACTGTGGTGAAAGCAAGGCTTTTCTCTCTCTTTTGTGCAGTCAGCCTCCAGAATAACATCTGTACAAAAACTGCTTCAAAAAACCTGAAGTCATGAAAAAGTGTAGCTGAAGGAGAGAAAAAAAGAAAAAAGGATAGACCATAATGTAAACAGTCAAGGTAGGAGTTCAGTCTTCTCCATAACCTCAGACCAAGCATGTACTCATGGTGATACCTATTTCTTCTCTTTTTGGCTTGTGAAATGTATGATACAGAGTACCGCTAATCACAGCTACTTAACAACATGTATTTTGAAATGTTCCATTAAGATAGCCACTGATTAAAGGTGGGTCTTAATTTTGAAAAGACTGAATGAATGTATTAATTGATGAGTTAATTGATCCTATTAAGTAATACATAAGCAAAAAATATAAAATAGGTATAGCATATATAACTGGACCAATATAATACAAAGACAGCCCGCAACTGAGAAATCTGTCTTGGGTTTGGGTTACTTTGTTTGCTAGGGTTCATATTTTTCTTAGCAAGGGCATTCTAGACCTGCAGGCAATTGTGAATATGGATCTTATGCCATACAAAGTAATTGCTCTTCAATAAATATTCAAGACAAGTAAGTATTCATAAGCTTTCTTCATGCCTTTGGGCATCCTAGTATCCACTGAGTGAAATGACAGATTGGTTGTAATGAGACCTCAAGCCTTGAAATGGTGTGTTCTTTTATGATTAAGAAAGGAACAAGGTAATTACACTTTGATATAGTTGGGAGAACAAATTATCCCTAAGGCAAAATGCCTATGTGCAGGATGCAATGTAAACAAAACAGTTACAGCATGTGAACAATGGCAAAACTGCAGAAGGATCTAAATCATATGAGGCATAAGATTAAAAACAAAATGAAACTGTAGTACAATGTGCACAATGATGCAAAATGTTCACTACCCCTTGCCCCCAGCATCCCCTGGAAAATTATCACCCTATCCCATCATTTCTCAATCTGTTTGTGTGCTTGTGCATGTGCGTCATCTGTCAACTTACAGTGACCGCATGGATTTCATAGGATTCTTTTTAAAGCAAGGAATACTCAGAGGTGGTTTTGCCAGTTCCTTCCTCTGAAATATGGCCTACAGCACCTAGCATTCATTGGCAATTTCCCATCTGCTTAGCTTCCAAGATCAGACAGGATCTGGTGCCTTTAGGGTATTTAGGCCCCTTCCTCCTCAATCTATACAAAATAAAAAATAAATAAAAATGCTAGGAATATGATATGTTAGCAGAGAACAGTCATAAATATGTATTATTGAAACAATATTGTAATGGTGTTCAAGAAGATAGTCATGTTAGTCTGTTCCAGCATAGAAAGGAAAGCTGGGAGTGGGGTGGGGGCAAGGGATCTAGCAGCAACTTTTGAGTCCAACTGATATATTTCAACATAAGCTTTTGTGAGTTCCAGTCTGCTTCTTCAGATGCATAGAGTAAAGACTGGAATCCTCAAAAGCCTATGCTGAAATTGTACAGTCTCAAAGGCGCTGGTAGATTTCTCCTCCCAGCTCTGTTTTCCTTTCAATACTGTAATGGATTCTGTGATGTGACAACACAATTTTGCTTCTGTCTTAATCTGAGGCCTGACCTGCTCAGGACTCACGAAGTGGATTTTCAAATAGGTGAGGCTAGAACAAGTCATTAGCATAAAAGATGAACGTATTCGATATTTAATTTAATAAAGCTTAAATATGCAACAGATGATGGATTGTAGCAAAGAAACAGCATAACACTGCTCTCCAGTGTGCAAGGACTCTGAGGTTATGATGGAATGTCCACCATCAGCCTTTGGAGACTTCCATTTACCTCATGGAGGCACACTGGGCTCACAGTTTGTCATGGGTTTGGAAAGCCATCTTGATATAGCAAAGCTAGCAATTTTAAGCAGAACAGTGACAGTAAGACACCTCTGGCATTTCCTCCAGCTTAGAAAATGGGGAAAGAAATATGGGAAGGAAACCATCTTACACACTTTTACCAAGGAACTAATTTCACTCATAAATGCTTAGATGCAGGGGCCAGAATTTAGCTCAAAGGTTGTGCTCTAATAAATGTACTCTTCTCCAGCCCATAGCAGATATATAGTTAAATCCTTCTAGATCCTCCTCTGCCAGTAGAAATCCTGGCATGGAACACTTAGGAGCCAACTTTTCGGGGCAGAGGTGATCTTGCAAGGTAAATGAATATATATTCTGAGAAAAAAAAATGTTTTAAAAATACATTTTGCACATTTTAAAAGTTGACAATATTGTTTATTATTACATTTACTTCTCATCTTTCTTCCAAGGAGGTCATGGTGACAAGGTCCTTCTCTTGGCGCATACAACAATATTCAGTTGGGATTTCAACCCATGTATCCTCTGAGACAGCCAGTGTGTTGTAGGGGTTTGAGCATTGGACTGTAATTGTGGAAACCAGGATTTCCTGCTCTACCATGGAAACCCACTGGATGACCTTCAATGTATCTCACACACATGCTACCCCCAGAAATCCCTTTGATAAATTTGCCTTAGGGTCACCATAAGCCAGAAATGACTTAGGGGCACACAACAACAATTTTCTGTCTTAATCACAACAGCAAATATGAAGCACAATCTGACCACAACAGGCCATACTAAGCCCACAGTATGGACTAGAAAGAGGCTGATTCATCCATCCTGACTTTTTATAGCTATATTCTTGTTGGTGTAGTATCACCAAAGACTTAAGACTATATTGTGTGTACTAACATTGCACAAAAAAAAGACACATCTAGTTTCATTATGACTTAACTTCCCTCCACACCTCTCCTTTTTCTCTGTCCCAGTTTTTGGAGTAAGACTGTTGTCATATTTGTTCAATTTTCTCTGACACTGCCTTGAAGTATGTGTGTGCATAAGCATGCACACGTGCGCACATACACATGCACACACACACATTTGGATAACATCTTGCTGTGAAGTTCAAAGACAATTTTGTACTTTCAAAGAGGATACCTTTGGCATGTAAGTTGTCCTATGGTTGATATGCAAAGGGACTATGTTTTTGTTCTTGACTGAGGAATATTCCTTTTAAAGCTCCATCTATTTTTGGAGAAGTGTATAATTTAGTACATTGATGGATCACTTGCCAGGCATTCTTGTACCATTTCCTTTCCCTTTCAGTAAGATGCTCAATTTTCATCCATAATTGGGTTTCCTCACTTGTGTTTACTTTTATGATCTGTGCCAAACACGGAATTAGAAGTTTAGCATGCTATGCAATCTGGTTAGCAGCACTTTGGGACTTTGGGTGCAAGGCCTAGATTGGCATATAGCCAATGTGTGTGTGTGTGTGTGTGTGTGTGTGTATATATATATATACACACACACACACACACACACACACACACAGACACACACACATGCATGTGTGCACGCATACGCACATGTGCACATATGTATGTATTAAGAACAGAGCTACATTTTTTCATTGAGCTGGGAATGATACCTGCAACAGCAGTTTAACCATCTTGTGTATCTGTATTTTGATGTGGCCAGACTAAAACAAACAAATAAATGTGTTACTTAGCACAGAGCTCAAAATCATTAATTTTGGATTACAGCTCCCACAATCCCCCAGCCAGCATGGTCACAGGCCCTACTGATTGCAGAATTCTGAGAGCTGTAGTAAAAAAGAGCAATGTTTCCAAGTTCTGGTTTAGCTGCAGCACCGTTGCTCCCGTGAGGGCCAGTTTGCTTGTGGACAAATACTCCTTTGAAAGCACAGATTGGTTTATAAGGCTAGTATAAGAAAATCTAGGTCTTAAAATATAAAGAGGCTGGCTGAATTAAAGAAAGGGAATATCCTGATTTCCCTGTTTCCTATGGATGAGGGTCAATTATGTGGTGGTGGGTCCATGGGTCCCACTTTATAGAGGATACTCCTCTATTTCAGTGACTGCCAGAAGGCATCCTCTACTCAAAGGGTTGTTCAAACTACATCTTTTATGATAAATGGCCTAAGGAAGGAGAGATGAGTCTTAGGTGCTCAGGAACAGATGCTCATCAACAGTTTATGCTTGGACTAAGTAGAAACACATAAGCCTCAGGCCCTCTTCTGTTCCTGCAACAGGACTGCCTGAAATTCCTCTTGCCACAACTTCTAATCCCATACAAGCATAGCGAACACAGCCTCTGAGAGTGAGCCTGTTTTTCACAAAGAGTTTTTACACCTGTTCAGCTCCCCATTTACTCTTCATCCTCTAGCTGGAAGTTTGTTTTTACCAGCATAAGCACTGTGAAGATGATGGAAGAGAGTTGGAGAGAGAGACTTTTGGTGGCAGGTTGCAAAAGTGTGCCTGCAGTGCGATAAGCAAAGCTTCATCTGTGAAGGAATGGGAGTCTACTCTAGCTGATCATACATGTGTACCTAACTACAATAAGCAAAGTAAACAGCAGCTGTCTCCAAAATACTTTACTAAACCTGCATGAACTGCAAAACAGAGAGAAAAGAGGTGAGCAGATTAGCATGCCTGAACAACTATGCTCAGCATCTCTCTTTAAAATAAAAGAAAATATGAATGAAAAAATTGTCAGAAAAGTGGAAGCTGGTGAAGGAAAAAGCCATTCCTGGTTGCATTTTGGAAGAAGCCTTCAAGAGGTCTCTAGAAGGTTCAGAATGTTTTTATCCTTACACTAGACTTACCTGACCTGGTTGTTTTATTTCACACATGCACATTGTTAGTTCTGAATAAACCGTTTCCTGAAACCTGTTGAATTGTTCTTCTTTTTGTAATGGAGGAACCTATTTCTATTCTTTTTATGTTATTTCCATCTCTGGTACCAAATTTTATGTTAAAGAAGTAATGCCCAGGAAAACATCTGCTTCATTAAGTGTGGTATACCTGTATACAATTCTGTTGACTGAGAAATGGATTGGGAACTGTGGCAGAGCTTGGAGTGTGTGGGGGGGGGGCAGGAGGGGGGCCTACAGCACAAGGGGCGTGGCCACTGTTTATGGGGATGTGGCTGTGGTGCATGGGGGTGTGACCAGGGTGTGCAAGGGGATGGCTATGGGCTGGGACACCCCAAAAACATTGCCGTCCAGGGTGAACCACTCCTCCCCCCCACTTCCCCGTCCCTATGTGACTGGTTGGGAAATGGGATGTTCACAGAACTATTGCCATTTTCTACTTCAGTTGGTCTAGCTACTGATTCTTATTCTAATTCCTAAGAGTACAACAAAGTGTTCAAGGTAAGCACAGTTTCAAAAAAAACAGAAGAACAAACTGAAAGTTTTGAGGGGTTTCCAAAGTGGGATTTTAGGAGTATAAAATATATTTGGTATATCAAAAGTACAGCTTATTCAGAAAAAGATTACAAACTGAAATTATTCTTTTAATTTTTTTTTCTTTACAAGTAGAACTAAAAGATTCAGAACGGTAAGGTACATTTTCGGTTTTGCCCGTTTATGAGAATCAAGTAACAGTAAGAACAGAAGAAACTATCAACATCAATAAAATAAAGAAAATTATTTTGTATTCTCTAGTCTTTGGTGCAAACAAACATGAGGTATTGCTTCCCATAGAAAGACATTATAAAGGGACGTAAAGAAAATGAGAAAAAGAAAACAAGATCAGGAGCTGCAACAGCTAATACACTGCGTAGTGTTACATAATAATTTTTCTGTTACCTGGCTTTTTAGATTATTTTGAGTGAGTCAATATAGGTATACCCTATTTTAAAGATTTTTTTCATCATTCCAGAACAAAATGTTTCATAATTCACTCTCCTTCTTTTTTCCTTTTTTTCATTTTCTTTGTTTCTAAAAAAGAAAAAGTCTTTGGAAAAAAATAGGAGAAACCTTAGTTTCCTGCAAACAAACAAACAAACAAATTTATTGTCTGGGTTTTCACATCTCTAGACTCATCCACCCACATTCCACATATCTAAAAGTACAAAATCCACTCTGTGTGTGTGTATTACTTAGGAAAACTTCTCTCTTCTGTCTAAGAATGCTTCTCCATATCCCTATATTAACCCCCTCTTGTGCTTTACAGTGTTCAGTTTTTGCTTTGGTTTTTGCAAGTCAGTACATAATGTAGGACAGCCGGTTGCTCATATTCAGAGTCAGCTTCCAGCCTTTAAATTTTACATTGTAAAGGCTCAGCTGGGAGTTCTAAACAGCTGGGCTTTTATATTCAAACTTTTCAGAAAAAGTAGATGTACTGAAACACCAAGAAGGTCAAATAAGTAAACAGACAACATTTAAGCTACTCTCTTCTCATATTACTTTTTTGGGGGAGGGGGAAAGCCCTCAAGCCTGCCATAACCTATGCCTTTCCTCATCTAGAGTTGTAGCCACCAAAGCAACGACTTCAGCCAATGCTTAGAGAGTTCCCTTTTCTCCTATCTGCCCACTACTTGTTTGTTGTGTGTTCCTCTAATTAGGAAGGCTACAAAGCTTTTTTTTTTTTTTTTAAAAACACAAATAAACAAACAGATGGGAGGGGAAAAAATTCAACAATTTCAACAGTTAGCCCACATCTTGTGCACTCATCAGAGAACAGGAGTCTTGGTTCCAGTGGTAGGTGGTGCCTATCAGAACTACTAGCAGGGCAGAGTGAAGCTGAATTCAATGGAAGGTAAGGCCAACTCATTCTGGTTTTCTTCACTTCTTTCTTGCTTGAAATGGCACTACAATACTATTCCTGAATTCTGTCCTCCTTCACCTCTTGGACCAGCCCTCATTGATGTTCTGTATTAAAATCTCTTCATTCTTCCCAAAGTCAAAGGCAATGGTATGCCCCTTAGCCAGTGGACTACTATCATGAATTTATTTATTAAACGTATATCTCTCTTTTCTACTCAGAAATTAGCACTAGGGATGGATATCCCTGCTCATACTGAGTTAAAAAAAACACAAATAAATTAAACATTAAATAAATAGGAAGCCAGCATGGTATAGTTGTTTGAATCTTGGGTTAGGACCCTGAGAGACCAGAGTTTTGAACCCCAATTCAACCACAGAAACCCCTGGATGACCTTGAGCAAGTCGCACTCTCTCATCCTCAGAGGAAGGCAAGGGCAAACCTCCTCTGAACAAATTATGCCAAGGAAATTCTGTGATAGGTTTGCCTTAGCATCACTATAAGTCAGAAACAACTTGAAGGCATACAAAATCAACAATAAGATACAACTGAACAGAAATATGTATCATCAGCATCAGCTTCACCTCTTTGTCTTTTAATCAGTATCTACAGGGATCTGCTTACAGTAAGTTCCCAGGCTCTTCTAGATCCTAATCCTATAAGCAGAGATATATGTTTAAAACAGGGTAACCACAATCATTTAGACAACCAGTTTAGGCACCACAACTGCCTAGGCACAGCCTTGGAGCCAATAATGAATGGTGGCTTTCATGTCAGCCAGGCAGTTAATCTGCTTTTGCTTTCACTTCAGACTTCAAAATAGCTATCCAGGGTCCTGAAGCCTTGATACACAATACGTTCAGCACCTTGAATGCTCTTTTAAAATTCATGGAACCCGAAGAGGTTTCATTATTCCATAGACACAGAAGCCACCAGCTGATGCTCCTTTCTGTGTTGATCTCTGCCCCCCAAATATACCTATGCAACTGCAAATGGGAACCAATGCCTGTGAAGCTAGAAACCACAAAGAAGAATAAAGTGCTGTAACCCACAGTGGCTTCTAGGCACAAACCAGCTTTACTATGTCATTCTCAAGTGATATCTGGACTTGTTCCTGTTTTCAGACTCAAACTATCAGAATCTCTGGGTACCACATTTCCTGAGTGTGCTTGCTGGAAAATTTTGGCTGTACTCTAAAAAGGTAACTTTTCCAAGTGACAGACTTATCAGCCCATACAATTAGAGATGGAGGGTCACTCTATTTCTTCCCCATGTCTTTTTTCAGGTGTTCAGCCATAAATCCATTCTGCCCTCTTTCCACCGCAGTCTGTGATTTTTTAAAAATCAGCATGAAAATTGGAATCCGGATTTGTATTTGAATGCCAACTTCTTCATGTATTTTAATGCATTCTAAATGTATTTTCAATGTGTATTGATGGCTTTCCTGAGCTAAGAACTGTGTCACACTAGACATTAGAAAAGAAACAGCCTATATTCCAACTGACACATTAGGCTGGGTGGTGCAGAGCAGAACTCATACAAATTTAGTTTCTGATACATCCTTATAAACAATTTCAAAAGAGTTAGATGATCAGTCATTCTCCCAGAACCCAGATCCTAAGGAGTAAACATAAAGTTCTTGATTTTTGTTTCATCTGGCATCTAAGGTACTGAATGTCTCTCGTTTGGCACAAATTTTAAATGGACCTGGCAAAACAGTGCCCATCCAGAAGACGTAGTACCTTTCCTTTGCAAGGAGAATGACTGATCATCTGATTCTTTTGGAATTATTTATCATATGTCTTGCCCTGAATGCCTTTTTGACTGGGCTGTAGCTGGATGATTTCTTGGTTTTGTGTGCCTTCAAGTGGTTGCTACCTTGCAGTAAACCTAAAGTGAACCTATCACAGTGTTTTCTTGGTAAGATTTCTTCAGAAGGAGTTTGCCTTTGCCTTCTTCTGAGGCTGAGAGAGAGTGACTGACCCATGGCTGAGCAAGGATACAAGCCCTGGTCTCCAGAGTCATAGTCCAACACTTAAACCACTACACCACGTGGGCAACATGAGAGACAGAGGGCAGATATTTAACTGTAGATGGGCAGAGAATTGGATGAAAGTGTAGAAATTATTATCTATTGAGTTGATCTATTTATCTGTTTGTTATCTATTGGTTGAGAAAGAAGGTTCCTGGCTGAAGATCACCCAGTGAATTTCATAGCCAGGGTGTAGCTATGGGGAAAGGACAAACTGAGGGCATTACCCCACAAATAAGAATTCTGCCATCAATGAAATTGTCCATCAGTCCCTCAGTTTCTAGCACTGCAGCAACTTAGAACTTCAGTTGACCAATCAGAAACACAGATTAGCCATCCAAAGAAAACACGAAGGCAAAGTTACCAAGGGAATGAAAAGAGAGCAAATGTAAGAGTCCTAGGTGTGAACAAGTTTCAGGGCCTTAGACTGTATAATAGAAATTTGGGAACTGTAGGAAAATTTCATTAGGGGCAGAATTTTTACTTGGAGGGTCAATACCCTCCTGCTCCTGTAGCTACTACACTCATGTTCATAGCTGAGTGGGGCTAGAACCTGGACCCCCCGTCATACTTCAGCTCCAACCACTATATCACACTGGCTCAGAAGCCCCCTCCAACCTGCTAATGCCAGAATGGTAACCATGGAAGAAGGAGATGATGTGGAGGCTGTGAAGAGAGATGCAGATTCCCACTATGTTCACAGCAGAGAGACTGGAAGTATGAAGATATCTGAACTCAGAAGAAAATGATAACTACTTTTAAAATATAAACGCACAACCTAAATCTGCCAAGAACAGTTCTGAATGACGCAGAGAGGAACAACACGGTTCTCTCCCTGCAGGAAGAGGTATATCAATTCAATGGAGGAGAATTTTGTTTCAGGTTTATTGTTCAAGGATTTACTAAAATTCACAAGTGGTATTCTTGGGAGAAACAGAAATTGTCAGATTTCCCCATCTCTATTCAAACATGAAACCTATCAGTGTTAACCATCACTAATACTCACTTCTCTGCTAGCAAATATCTTGCTCTTTATTTTCTATGTCTGTTCTCTTCTATGCCTACACTATGGCACATTTCTAAATAGTATCAGGTTGTGCACTCTGAAGGGCTCTTGGCTGCTCTACGTAGCACTTCATTATATAATCAATCACTTCTGTTGCACAAGGTCATCATGCCCAATGACTTTTCCCACAGGAGTTGCCCCAGTAAATCAATGAATAAAAAGCTATAGATTCACACAACAAAGACAGTGTATTTCCCAATAGGGACATTTTGTGGAATAACCTGATGTAGAATGTTAAGCAATAGTCCATCAGGGTATACCCTTTCAATAGGATTAGGACGGATGTGTTTGTTTACAGTGGAGATCATACTTGATAAACATCATAATTCCTACTTTCTTATTCTTACAACTACTCTATGAGTTATGTTAGTCTAAGACAACAGTGACCTATTTCACCAGTGCTTGATTATAAGGAGGATTGGGATCTTGGGTTAATGAACTCCTCAAACCCCACCTATTGGCTCCCCCTAGTTTCAGTCAAACACAATCCTTCTGTAGCCTTTTAGAACATAAAACACGATCCCTCTTTAGCTCCTTCTAATGTGTTCACAACTGAAGCACTACGTTCAAGGCTAAGAGAGCCGAATGAACAAATAAGTGGAGGGTTGGCCATACAGCCTTCCTTTATGTCTACAGACAATCTTGTATTGACTGTATTACACTGACTCTGTATCCACTGTCGTATTTATTTATATTTTAACAGGTACAGAAGTAAAAAACAAAATGTCCTGTGACTTAGGATATAAGACATACCTGTATATTTTCTCATCCTTGATGAGAAAATGGTCATCTGCTACAAGAGCTTTCCCTGTGTGGAACATTTTTGCAAAAAAAGTTTTGTGCAAAACCCCCTTCACTTTTTTCACAATATTATTTTTGCATAAAATTCCAATTTTTTTTGCAAGAAATCATTATGAAATGTGTAAAACCTCTTGTAATCCTGCCCAGAGGAGGAAAGTGATATAAATTACTTGTTTCTGCATGTGGGAACTAGTGAATAATTACAGTCCTACCTGAGAAACGTGACTGTTGCCTAGGTAAACTTATCTGCAAGTCCAACATAAATATATTGGAGAGCAGGTGCCGGGTCCCTCTCTTCACTTCTCTGCTTTAGACTTGCTAACTATTCCAACATTACAGTAATGCAAGCTTAACATTAAACACACTTTACAGCACCTATCTCTATTGAGTACTACTACTGAGTACTGCTGAGTTAAAGATACCATAATATATTTTGTCATTATTAGAAAGACTTGCAGTCTAAACTGATGCACACTTCTCAGTATCCTGCAAGAAGGGCTAGCAGCACTGATAGTATGTGAAGAGAAGCAAAATTGTAAAGTTGATTTAGTGGTAGTCTCATGTTAAGTGCAGTAAGGAATCTCAAAGGTATTTAGAACTGAGTACAGGGCTTACGGGCCATTCTGGGAGAGTAAAATTGTCCAGGGATTTAACTGTGGTTAGTGAAGGTGGAACTGAGGAAAGTCAAGCAGTCTTGAGAGGTTAGATTAGAGTTGTGGTGGAAGTTCTCAGATGATAATGAGACACCTAAATTGTGTGTGTGAATAGGACACTCTAAATAAGGAAGTGGATGAAGGGGGGAAAGTGCCTGAAAAAGTTATCTTCACCATATGATGATAATGATGTTACTTCTTCCAAATGTTTGCTAATTACATCTGAAATTGTTGTTCATAGTTGAGGGTACCCCTATTTATTTAATATTTTTTAAAAGAAAAATCTTTCATTTTTTATTGTAAGGAAATGCTTTGCATTCATGAAATATGACATGCTAGCTTCTTAATAACTCATGGAGCTACAGATTCCTGCTAACACATTTCAGTTCTTCGGACAAAATAATTCAAGAACATGCTGTAACAGGAAGTTCAAAATGAATTGCAGTTTTCATACTTTTTTAGTTTTGTTTGGAAAAAGATCCTGCTCACCACCACTAGTTCCCATCTCTATATTTGTGAGGCAGAAGGGATTAAAATGATGTCTTATTATCTTTTCTTTATTTCAAGACTTCAGGTCAACACATTGGTGCTTTAGTACTCATCTGCACCCAAAATTAGCTTAAAATTTAGAGTAAAACCTATGATAAAAAGACATAATTCAGGGTCTAAAATGTTCTTTTCCCATATTGGAAGCTGCATCAGCTTTTCCAATGAATATCACAGAGCTAAAAAGTGAATCATTGTTCTCTTGTAATATTAATAAAATGAGTGGAAGAAAGTTCATGTAGTCTTTCTTGAATCTTTCCCATTGGCCCACTGCTTTCACTTTTGTAATCTGAAGAAAGATCTCTCCCTCCCTCCCTCTCTCTCTCCTTTCCATGGCTATAATCCTGTTGGTTAGATCAAGTAGAACCAAAGGATCAATTGTTGAATGGTAAGTCAATACACAGGCAAATCCAATGGCTCTGCTATGATTGGGTCTAACAACAGGATTCAAGCCAATATGTTTTGTTCCTGTTGAAACCAGAAGGTATGGTAGAAATATTCTGGTATTCCCTAAAGCTAATTCCAGTGCTCAACAAGAGAAGCAATAACAAAAAGTCCTATAGTGCCAGCCTTAGATGTTTTTGTATTCAGAGTGCTCATTTTCATTATAGTATTTACTTTTTGGCTTGTGTTATTTTGTTGACATGGTTGAGCTCTAAACCAGCAATGCACTGGATGAAGCCCCAGTGTTCCTGAGAGGGAGAATAGAGTGAGTCAACAACAAATAACTGCAGCTAAATAAAGCCCAAATACAAGAGTTGCTCTTTTTTCCTTTTGTAATGCTACCACATTTGCCTGTTGGATAAAACTACTGAAATGATTCTGGTATAAATGCCTACTTACTTTTTGAAATAGCATTGGGATATATCTGTCCATCTTATGAACTACATTTACTCTTCTGGCCAAATATGTGTTTTTTCCCCCCTCTTAGATCTACCTAGCAATATTGAAAGCTCTTTGGCTTAGTTTTACATGGCTCTTCTTTGCGTGCTAGGAGGAACTGTCACTCTCTGTGTGGAATGTGGCCAGCTCCTGTGTGAGGAGCAAGACTTTTATCTCCTGCTTGAAAGGCAACAAGTCAATCACCTTCACTTCTTACTTATCTTATTTTCCTTCTCTCCTTGATGATAGTTCAGGCCTACACAGTTTATGTCTGCATTGGCTGTTATTTCTGTTTAATAGGCTGCCTGCCAGAGAAACAAGTAGCCTTCTTCTTCATTTGAAGGAAGAAGTAGTTGATACTGTGCAACTGCAAACAAAATCAATTCCGTTCAGACCTTGAAAAATGGGAATATTGAAAACTGCATCGCAGTTGGAAAGGGAGGGGAGCTGAATACAGAATATGATGCCTTGATGGTCTTTTTCATGGTTTATGTTAGGATAAATGACTAGGGAGGTAGTCAAAAATGAGGAAGGAAAAAAAACCCCTGACTTGTCTGTACCACCACCTGCCACAGCTGTCACATCAGAAATACAGCTGAAGTAAATCCATATCATTTCACTACACAAGGTCATCGCTCCACAGGACACCTGAATAAAGAAGTCCCAATCTAGTCTACAGCACACAATGTGTTTGCAAAAAAAGATTCTAGACAAACTTCAGCTTACAGGAAAGTATCTATCACCTATTATGAATGTCTGGGTTTTAAACAGGTTGCAAGCTGCACAAAATTTGATTTAAAAAAAAAGTGAATAAATAAATAAAATAAGTAAAATGGTCCTTCTAAGGGAACATACATATATACATATTTCAACTAAATGAAAGAGAAGTACTGAAACCAAGAGCTGATAGTTATACATGATTATGTAGTATAAATTGCATAACGTAACTGTGCTCACACTTAATGGGGGAATGCACATGGAACCCCGATCAAATCACAGCTCTTAGGATCTTCAAACTTGAGAGACTTTATATCTATTTTCCAAAACTCTGTAACTAATGTACAAAAATACCGATAGAAACTTTGAACTCTTTATTAAATGTAAATTCTGCAAGTTCTGGGTAGAGGGCCCTCCAGAATTGTGTAATATGGGACAGAGGGGGCTGCAGTGTTATGGTGGAATAACCAGAATTCAGAGAACCTGCCTTCCTTGTACAAGCAGAAATGCCTTTGCGTTGGTGCAAGATATCTTCGATCTGATACTATAACTGGTTAAACATTGGCTGCAGCTATTATTGAATCCCCATAGGCTGAAACAGTGGGGTCTTGCCCAATCTTTTCAGGACAAGAATTCATCCACTTCTCAGTTCAACAGAATCTGTCACGCACAGCAATTTTCAATATATGAAATGACCTGGGGTATTTTCATATTTACTTCTTTTCATTTGCACAACTATATTCTGAGATAGGGCAAGATAAAGAAGCAGTGATTTGCCTAAAATTATATGCGTGCCCTTCTATCATACTCTGTCCTATGCTCATTCATCAAATGAATGGCTAAGGAAATCCTACACTCACTTACATCTGGCAGTTAGCGCTAGATAACTCAATAGGACTTACTTTATATCTATATAAGATTCTGCACTGGCCAAACACATTTCTGATAATGCTTAAGAAGGCACTTATAGGCACAATTCAGCTTTTTGTATCTTCTTTAACACCTTATTCTCCCTTGTAAAAATAAATGCAAATCTCACCCTCCTTATTGGATAAATTTTGCACTGAGTGCCATTTTTTCCCTTTGGCAAAAAGTCAGATAGGAATGCAATAAATGCAGCTATAAATTTCTCAGCATATATGGAAGATTTTTTTAAAGCTTGACCTAAGCAGATAACACATAAACACATAAACTAATATGTCTGCCATCATATCTATCACATAGGCACATTCATGAAGACTCTGATAGCTGGTCACAACCAATCCACAACACAGATGGTGCTGCAAATCATGCTGGCCACCATATAGTTAAAAATGTAGTTTAAGATTATTTTTTTAACTAAGCAAGAGTAGGAAGAGAAGTCTAGCAATTTAACTCTACTCATATAATTCTACTCTATACAAATCCACTCATATTCATTTTTATATGGATTCTTCTAAACTCCATATTTAATAAATGGTCCAAAGTTATTGTAGATAATATTAAAAGTCACAAGAGTCAGCAAATAAACTCATAACTCATACAATTGATGGTATGACTCAACAATAATACAACTCTGAAACATTGTGTTAAATACATCTAATTTAACAGGTCAACCATGACCTTCAAATGTGCTTATCTTTAGCTGTTGATGTGCAACAACGGCCTACTCTGTGTGCAGATGTGCAAAGATAACATTTTCCGGGGAAACAGAATTTGCAACTTTGAAAACTGCTTTAGGAAGAGAGTATATAAAGCTCCCTCCTTGCTTGTTCAAAGAAGAATTCTGCTTGGTGAAGCCATGTGAGGATATCTAGAACTCTATGGAGGTATTAACCAAAGTGGTTAAAGCAATATATGAGCTGAAGGTAGAGCCATACCAAACTTCTGTACCCTAAACACCACACAAACCAATTAGTCTATCCTTTTGGTGCCTGAGCATATAAGAAAAAATCACCCCAGAAGAGAGCCTTCTCCAAAACCACAGATTTCTAGCTGACGTGGAAACATGTGTGTATAGTGGTACACGTGGAAGCCCATCCCCACACATGATCATATTGTCTGTAAAGACATTAGAGGGAGGAGCACATTTGCTCATACTGTATGGAGGACAGAGCTATTTGCCATGGCCCTGTTGCTTGCTCACATGTTTTGTTTTAACCACTTTATAAAGGATGTATTGTTCCTACAATGAAGCTACTAGGGATGGGAAGAATATTGGAAATAGTCCCAAATTTTTTTTTTTTAAAAACATGTTTTTCAAGAGTTGAGAAATCTTGATGAGAAAAAATCCTGGACTAATGACAATCTTCACAATTGGAGACTTACTGTGTGCAAAATTCACACATGAGTGTTTTCTGTGCAAAACAACCATGTGTGAATTTTGTGCAGAATAAGTCCTGAACTGTGAATAGCCTTCAAAAGCTGTGTGGTTTTTGAAGATACCCTCACAGCAGGAAGAAATTACTGCTGAAATTACCCATTGCTGCTTTCAGACCAAAAAAATCTAAGTGATGAACTAGAGCCTTGGAGCAGCTACCCACTTTTTTAGTATGTAAATCCAAATCAAATAATAATCTCATTCATCCTTTCTCAAGACTACAAAACTTTAAAAGACTCACTCATCCTACCTCAAGGTATGGAAATACCACCCCCTCTTAACTTTCTCCATCCTCAAAGAACACTCTTTCTCTAATTTAAGGCATATATGATCCTGAAGTACAAAGCATTCTTTAAATGATGCATCCCCACAAAGGGTTAGTGGGTTACATCACTGGTTCTGTCCCCAACATTGTTTACCTTCTCCATCCATGAATCTGACATCCACAGGTAAGGCAGACAGGTAAATCCTTTGCCTTGAGTCTTCTAGGAGAGGTATCAAATTGTCTTGTTTTTTAAATGGTGAGCTTCAACTGTGCAGTTGTCTACAGAACATGTGGACTTTGGTGTAGAGAGCTGAGGAACCATGTGCAACCTTGAACAATGGACCTAGCAGTTTAGCCCCATTGGAATGTGTGGAGCTCCTTCATAGGATTAACATGTGAAAAAAAAAAACCTTTTATATATTATGCTAATGTCCTTTACATCCTAGGAACAGTATTTAGACCTAAACATCAGAATTTATTTTTCAGTCAGGTCCAGCTAGCTCTAAAAATTCTGTATTGAAATACCTCCAAAACCATTTTAAACATATCTCAAGGTAGGATCAATCTACTTATACAAAGATGCATGCATATAACATGCATAAAAGCATAGCAAATATACATCTTAGACTGCAGGATATAGGAAAAGTGGTTGTGAATTTCCTCCTATCAGCTCTCCCAAAACATCTATACTATTTTGCGCATCTAACTCTTTTAGTTCTACTTAGCCAAAGGAATGTCATCAAGATACTCTTTGCAAATTTATTCATGCATGTTTTCAAAACCAAAACCAAAGCAGAATTTTAAGCAAAACAATTTATCCTTTACTAGAGCTACAGAAGAAATTTTCTATTCTCACAATACATTTATAACCTCCTGTGATAAATACATGTGCGTGCTTAAGGGCTGATGAAAGTCAAATGAAGGTATTTCTCTGTATTGGTGAAGCTTATTTTCAAACTTCTGTCATTTGAATGTAAATTGCAATCCTAATAAGAATAAATATTAATCCTAACAAGGATTAAAATGAGCAAATTTATAATGTATGCCCATTGCATAGCTTCAAAATCCCTTCTTGCTTTGCATTGCATACTTTCCATCTAACAAGGTAGTATTATGTCATAAGAATGATAAATCTACACAGGCATTTTTTTTTAAAAAAAACCCTTTCCAAGTATATATAGGCATGTACTAATTAAAACATACCAAACTCTACCAAACTTTGACAAAGTTCTACTGTTTTCAAAGTATTTGAACCTTGAATTATACGGGGACATACAACATCATAGTTTATACACTAACAATCACATCTTTTATAATACACAACACTGTACTAAATAGCAAAAAAAAAAAAAGAAAAAAAAGGAAAGCTTTTAAAAAATATGTTCATTTCTAGTTCATAAGGAATTTGCCTTTATTTTTCATGAAAATATCTGCTGAAACAACAAGAGTTTATTTTATTCACCTATTTTTGTAGCAATATATACATATATGTGATCTTTAATTTCATACAATTCAAATATATGTTTATTTTTCTGTCTATGGAAATCTTACCTTTCTCTAAAAACAGAGAAAAGGCAGTCTCAACCAGACCTCAAATCTTACATATATTTTAATAGTGGCAGCATTTGGTTTAATCAGAACAGCACTGTTTTCTTTGATACATTCCTAGGAATATTAAATCAAAGTTAAAGAAGGAAAGATGTTTGATTATAAATGTACTTTAAAAAGTGTGAAGTTACAGAAAAACAAATGATTTGAGATATAAAAATCCATGCAAATAACTAAATATCACTGGAACAGTAAAACACATTTCTTTTGCAAACCACACTTCTAGCAGCAGTTATATTTGAAAGGGGTTGTAGTAAAAAAAAAAGTTGCTAAATTGCAAGATATCATTTATACAGTTTATGCACAAAATACTGTTCTGCAAGGAAGGTCCTGAGAATCATTTAATTATAGGCTGAAAGCTCTCTATAAATGCTTCTTTCCCTCTTTTTAAATATCAGTCCTAGAATTTCTACAAATATATATCTACTCCTAAATCTAAATGCATATATTCAAACTTGAAGCATCTCTTAAGAAAATATATCACAACTTATACCGCTCTGTTGCCTGTCCCCCATTGCCCCAGCTATCCTGCATATAGAAATATTAAGATGAAAATGGTTAGGAATAAAAAGCTTTCCCTCCGTCCCAAATCAAACATTTTCTCTTTAGCAGCCTACCTTCATCAGTATCTTCCAGCAGCCCCATATGCTCAAGGGCTTTAACAAATGCCACAATTATCACCAGAACAACAATCATTTCAAGTCCCTCCAAGTTCATCTTGAAAAATTATTCATGTGACAGCATCTTTTCAGAGGGAAGCATCCTGACTTTGGAGTTAGACTGTAATTAAAAAGCTCTCTCAGACCGGGATATGCTACACAACCAGTTTACAATACAATGCAAAAGAAGTCCAGCATATTGCCACCATAAAACATTACCATTGACAGCAAGATGAAGAGAGGAATGCAAGGAAGTCATATCTTACCATGTCTGCATCACTTGCCTGCATGGATACAGATGTTTCAGTCTCTAAGGCAACAGAATATACAGGAGCACCCTCACCCCACCCCATTCCTGCCAAAGTTTGCAAAATAGTGGCTTAGCTGAATCTGGTGGCATTTCTTCCCAGTATTAAATTGCAGAAAGAGCTCCATATTTGCTTATAAAAACACAAACCTGCATTTACTTTGATTTCACCCAAGGTAGATTGAAAGAAATAGCACAAGTTGTTCTCATACATTTGCCTATGTATCTATTGTATCTTTCTATTCCTCTATTATATCTTTTCATGTACCTACATGAACACACACACACACACAATGCTAATGTTTTGCATCATTAGTGGCTGGAATTCTGAAAACAAGTGACAGATTCAGAATGGAGAGATTTGCGTGTTTAAATTCTCATTTGTGTGTTTGAAACTACTTGAAACAAACTATTTGTGGATTTGTGTATTATTTGCAAATATTGTCACTGATGACATATGATTTAAGAGAAGTACTATACTTTAATTGAATCAACAAGTCAATGGTATTTGTTGCATGTTTGAGGTTGGATGGGCACGTAGTAAGACTGAAGCTTTTGGATTACCTCTGGTAGTTTTATCCCTGAAGATGAGAGACCAGCATGTCTGACTTCCTCCCCCAATTTAGGAGTTTGGTGTTGCTGATTGCTAAGGATACACACACACACACATTTCTAAGAGCTTGCAACTTTTGGGACATAAAACATTTTCAACAGCAACTTTCAATTACAAGTGAACCAAATATTCACCTTCAATATGACATTTGACAAATAGTTCACAGCTTATGAAATCAAACACAAACTTTCCACACCATGAAGGTTTCTGATGTTCAAATGAGAGTGGGCAAAGACATCTGAACAAAGGAAAGAAAACTGAGCAAGAAACAAAATAAATTGAAGTTGCAAAGCTTTCTTGGGGAGAAAGAGGAGGTCTGTGTTGAAGCATTCAGAGTGTGTGTACAGGATGTGAAGAAGCCAAGGCATCAAAAGCATAATGAAAAGAACTGTGAAAGGAGCCTGAGTAAAATTAATTGGCTTAATATTAGCATACACTGAAGAATAAGTTTCATAAATTTCATAAGCAATTGATCTTGCCGAAAGGATTTCTTGTTTACCTGTTTACCTCTTTGTTTATGGAATCATTTCTAAGCTATCTTCTAAAAGAGTAGGAGTTCCCTAGGTAATTTTGGACTTCAACTCCCAGAAGCCCCAGCCAATTTGGCCAATGGTCAGGAATTCTGGTTGATGAAGCCCAAAGCATCTAGAGGACATCTAAGGACTGAATACCACTGCTCTAAAACAGTCTCCAATTCCTTCTGTTAGTTTTGTCTGTGAATCTGAAAGATATACTGTCACCCACTGTCATTAATGAAGACTGAGAATGCCAGAGATCCTGCCAAACCATTTTGATACCCCATTTCTAGAAAACTAACTATTTCATTCATCACTGCTTTATGTTCCTCTGCATGCTGCATTTCAAGACCGGAGCTTGTACATTTTTAGATCATTTCTACTATGCCATAATTCTCCAATTCTGCTATAAGAGCAGAATGGACATATGGTTGGGTTCTTGTTTTGTTTTTTTTAGATTAGTGCTTTATACTATAAATTTATTGAACTGGATAGAAGAGGAATCAAAAGCAGGTACACATTTGCATTGAACCTCTCTTTCTAAAATCATTTTGTATATATATACAAAAAATAGCCTTCAGCATCTGCTTGATCTGTTTCAAAAGCCACCATATTGTTGCATCCCATTTTGCTGACAGTCACTAAAGACAACCAAGCTATGGAAAAATCTATACATGAAACAGATTTAGAGTACATGCAGATAATTATTGTATTGTGCCCTGTGTTGACTGAAATTGGATTCAAGGTTTTAACTGCAAGCTAATAGACATTTCCCTAAATCCTATTTTTGTCCTGATTAGAGCACACCTATTAAACTCATTAGATGTGCTTATCTGTTGATTCTCCATTCAACAACTGATAGAATGGGTCTGCTTTTGCTGGGGCTAGCCAACAGGACACCAGCTACCATGTTTTTCCTTCCTGTTGATGTTTGTTATGCCTTTGGCCAGGGTTGATCTGACACTGGAGGCCTCATTTCAGTTGTTCATCTAAATTAGAGTAAACCACTGAATGGATTATGGAAATCCCCTTGATTCAATTGGTGCATTCTAGCTGGGGCTTGCAACTGAATTTAGGCCCTTTTGTTTAGTGGAGAGACCTTATTTGTGAAAACACATAAAGGGTGAATTATGAGAAGAGATTTTCAAGGTTCTTGCCCCCTCCTTCTAGAAGGCAATTTGTATTTTGCCACCAAGAGATAAGAGCATCTCAACCAAGGCCAAGGACTTTAAGGACTGCTTTCGATGTGATTTAGCTTGCAGGGCCCTGTGCTTGGGGCTGAAGGTGGGAGTAGCAGCTCTTTTGCCATTTATTTTTAATGGAATCCCCCCCTCAATGATTACCTTGGTATACTCACTGTGAGTTATGTTCTGAAAGTACCACTGTGATTACTGAAGTGGTTCATATCATCTTCCTTAATCAGGTCTCAATGGAAAAGGAACTTCCTATATAGATGGGCCACACTCATCAAGTTACAGCTGAGCCTTGTAAAAGACTCTTTGAGTGATCTGTCATCACACCTTACAATACACTGCTAGGGGCAGGCTGTATATCAGTGCTTGAACACATGCTTTGCATGCAAAAGCTCAGAATTCAGTGATGATTTGTTAGCTGTATAGCTGTTAACCACTCTGTGGAGATAGAAGAGGACTCAGTGGACTGGATTAAATGTAGGCAGATATGCCTGAAAAAATATTGGCTAGGAGTTGCAGGCCAGAAAGGCTATAATTAGTTATTTCCCTAACTTCCTGCCTATACTAGTTTTATGTCATATTTTGAAACAGAGCTTGGAGGGCAGCTTTTTGGACTACAGTGGCCATGCTGGCAGGGAGTTTCTAAGAGATGGAGTCCCCTCTCCTCCCCCACTCCAAAAAGAATAACTTCCCAAAGCTCTGCTTTGAATGCACCAGGAAGTTAGTGAAATGAAAATCAAGCCTCAGAAAAGCTGACTAGAAGAACCCATGTGCCCATGTTGCATCACAAGTAGGCTGACTGGATGAAAACTGGAAGAGGGATGTGATTGATCGAGCCTGAACCTAAAATCTAGAGTTCAAATTTCAGGGGAATTTCTAGAACTGTCTCCAAATTCTACTAAACAACAGGCTGTTCCATGCAGTTGAACGACTTTCCAGAGGCCTCAGTGAGCTTGATCTGGAGCAAGTCCTTTGTTGTATTCACATCATGAGCCAGGGAGGGAGAACATGATGCCTACAAAAGTTGTTGGATCCCAACTCCTGACATAACATAGTCAGTTATGTTGACTATGATTGATGGGAATTGCAGTCCAGCAATATCTGGAAGATCCCCCTGTAATAACCCTTCATTGTTCCTATTTGCTCTTGTCTGATGTGTTCTACCTGTGTCTTGCAACTATTGCACAAGAAGAATATACCCATGGAAGTAAGCCACAAGCAGAGCTCAACTGCAGAAGAATAGAAAGGGATAAGCAACTTCAATGAGGGACGAGACACAACAGAATAGTTTGTTGCACTCATAGAAGGAGTGCACCAGGTTGCCTTTCGATATGTTCATTGGAAAGGTTTAGGACTTTCCAAACGATGGACAAGATCCTACATGAAAGAGACAGACCATAAACTTTACACTCATGGAATTACATGGCAGTTATGG
The DNA here is from genome assembly GCA_948474755.1 of Ctenosaura bakeri. NCBI lineage: Eukaryota > Metazoa > Chordata > Lepidosauria > Squamata > Iguanidae > Ctenosaura > Ctenosaura bakeri. The sequence continues at coordinate 97,912 of CAOLHI010003605.1, read as the reverse complement.
AGGACTATCTCTTTTATACTAAGCAAATGAATGGGCAACCAAACACTCATGCACATTTGTGTGTTCTTTGTGCATCCATAGGTAAGTGCACATAATGAACAGGTCCATCCATTTGCAATATGTCACCAAGAACATTGCGTTAGTGGGCAACTTCATTTCTACAATACTAAAATTAATACACACATTCTGATTTAGAAAAAGATATCCAACACCTTTTTACCCCAAAAGGTGGGGGACCTTGAAGTCCACCAGCCTCGCCAGGGTCTCCTTATGAAGGTGGGGAATTATAGCTCAAAAGGAGGTCTGTCAGAGGGGGGGTAACTACAGGATCTTTTCATCTGTGTATACAGGTACTAACTGCAAGACACTAGTTGAGAGACAAAAGAATGTTTTATCAGGGGATTCTCTCTCTCTCTCTCTCTCTCTCTCTCTCTCTCTCTCTCTCTCTCACACACACACACACAAAATCCAGCAGTCTTGTGAACCATACAAGGCTAGTGAAAGGAAAGGAGAGAAAGGTTGGATAGATAGTTTGGATGTATAGGTTGAGCTACCTCTCTCCAGTCCTGGAGAGAGATAGCTCAAACACAAGGTTTTGAGGGCAACACAGAAGAACAAGAGTCTGGGGTACAGTGTGATGCCCAAACTGCTAGCAAGATGCCAGGGCATGAGCTAGGGTTTTTATACCCTTTTCGTGTTAATTGCTCTCTGGCAATGTAAACAAAAGGGGTCTGGAACAGACTGATTGTCTTACTTTGGGTGATAAAACATTGATGGGAGTCCTGACAGTCTCTTAATGTCTTGGTTGGGTAAGGTGAATAGGGAAGATCTTGGTAAGAAACATGTACAACAGGGGTGCTTGCATGTGACAGCTGGGCAGTTTCTTTGATCATTGAATTCAGATGTCAAGTCATTGACAGGATTCCTGGACATCTTGACATTATCACTTGGCCATGCTGAAGCCACGCTGTCCTAGCCCAGGCGCATAGCCAGAGTCCTGCTTGTTGCATGTTTCTTAGCCGTAAGTGTCCAGTTTTTATAAAATGATATTTCATGCCAATCATCCTATGCCATGTGGTAGGAGTGTAAGGTGTGTTAACATACTTCCTTATGGGAATTTGTGAGCGTGTATGTGCCTTCCAGTCACCTGTCAACATGGTAGCCCCACGAATTTCATAGGCTTTTCTTAGGCAAAGATACTTAGGTGGTTTGGCCAACAACAACAAGATTCTAGTTCATGTGTTATTTCTAGTTGTGCACTCCCAAACTAAGCATGCACCATCCCTCAGACATGCACCAAATGTAACTACTGCCTTTCTTACTTACTTACTTACTTACTTATTTATTTAATTTATATCCTGCTTTTCTCCCATATGGGACCCAAAGTGGTTCACAGCATATGTTAAAACAATACACCTACAAATAATCTTGAATACAAAAATTTTAAAAGCATTAAAGACACTCCTCCTAAATAAAATGTTAATTTAAAGCAATTAAAAGCACATTTAAACCTACCTACTGTACCATGTCAACCTGATTAAAAACTGAAGGCCTTTTTAAATAGGAAGGTCCTGGTGGAGGGCAGAGGAGGGTGCCAAACAAGCCTCTCTTGGAAGAGAGAGAGTCTAATAGCCTGAGTGCAACCACTGAGAAGGCTTTCCCCCAGGTCCTCACTAGCTGTACCTATGAAGCTGGTGGTGTTACCATGGTTCTGACATGCCTGGTGATAGCACTAGATATCTCTTGATATCAAACTTATTTGGCCTTCACTTGACCTTTCTCTGTCACCCTGCTCCACGTGTTTGCAAGGGCCACCGGACAAGCACGTAAACAGGCACGGCCGTTAATGGTTGGACATTCCAATCCCCATTTAGGCAGGCAAATTAATGCCTCTCTGTTGCTTCAGGGACCATTTTCTTGCAGACACACCTGGCTCAAGCGTGACTTTACACGAAGACGCTTGGCTGAGAGTCGGTGCTTTCTTTATGCTGAACCATTTGCATACTAGCTATACTATTGTCGTCCAACGCTAAGCTAATCATGTAAAACCTGACCTTTTTGAACGCTTTTGTCCCACTCCAAATTTCCTTTGTTTTCACCAAGCATGGCATGGCCTGTAGGCACAATCCACCCTATAAAAAGCCCCCGATTCCGAGTGTCCCTCGGAACACTCAGGACTGCTATCCCACCTTGCTGTCAGTTTGTCCATAGAGTCGCCCCCTCGGCGAACCGCGCTGAGCTTTCTTCCCTGCAACCTCCACTTCTCTCCAGAACTATGAGATAAGGTGTCGTATCACTCAGTTTTCCCCGAAAACTCCCATTTCTATTCTAGTTAGTCATGTGCATGTGGTGTCTTATTCGTTGTTTGTCTTTTAATAAAGCTACCATCTTTGTTACTTTTAAACTTGTCTGGCTGCTCTTCTGACCTGACGCTGTAGACACAGGGTTGCAAGACTCCAGCTAAGTTACCCTGCCTCTTGTTTAGCTTAAGAGTGTGCTTGAGTTAATTTCCCCATCTTGTGTTTTTGCTTGGTTATTTGGGCATCCCTCCCGGGACCCCCATAATACAAGGTAACAGTGCGACGGCAAGAAAGTCCTTCCTTAAAGATTTTAAAACTCTGGTAGGCTCATATAAGGAGATAAGGTTTTTCAGACAGCCTGGACCAAAGCTGTATAGGGCTTCATAGATCATAACCAGCGTTTTGAATTCTGCCTGGGAACAGTAGCCAGTGAAGCTGTTTCAGTAAGGGAGTTATATGCTCCCCATTAACCTCCCTCAGTCAGCAATTGAGCTACAGTGTTTTGGGCCTGTTGAAGTTTCTGAAGTTTCCAAAGGCAACCCCACCTAGAGTGTGTAACAGTAATCCAAATGGGATGTAATCAAGACATGTACTACTGTGGCTAAACCTGACTTCTTAAGGCACACTAGTATTACCTGTGCAAATGCACTCCAGACCACCACTGAAACCTGGGCTTCCAGGGTTGAGTCCACAAGTGTGCCCAAGCTATGAACCTGAGTTTTTACAGGGAGTATAACAAGCTGGATCCTTACTCCCTGATCCGCCTTTCAACTGACCAAGAGCATCTCCATCTTGTCTGAATTAAGCTTCGATTTGTTTGCCATAATTCAGCCAATTACTGACAACAGAGATGGCTTTAGTACTGAAACAGCTTCCTTGGTGTCAGATGGAAGGGAGAGATAGAGTTGGTTATCATCAGTGTACTGGTGACACTGAACCCCAAATTTCTAGACAAGCTCTCCCAGTGATTTCATGTAGATGCTAAAACAGCATGGGGCACAAAAGTGAACCCTGAGTGATACAACAGACCAATGGCCAAGGTGCCAAACAGGAATTTCCCAGAACCATCTTCTGAGTGTGCCTCTCCAAGAAGGATTGAAAACCTTATAAAACAATGCCTCTGATTCTCACCCCAGAAGCATTCCAAAGAATACCATCATTGATGGCAATAAAAGCTGCTGAGAGGTCCAGCAGAACCAACAGGGACACACTCCCCCTGTCCAGTTCACAATCCAGAACATCAACCAAGGTGATCAAAGCTGTCTCTGTCCTATAACCAGGCCTGGAGCCAGATTGAAATGGATCAAATCCATTTTATCCAGGAATGTCTGGAGCTGATAGGCCACAACATGCTCCAGAACCTTGCCTAGGAAGGAAATAGTGGAGACTGTTCCATAATTGTCTAGTACACTGGAGTTCGGGGAGGGTTTTTCAGTAATGTCCTCATTATAGTCTCTTTTAAGGAGAATGGAATCTTGCTTTGTTGCAATGCTGTACCCACCACTCCCTTAACAGTCCCCTTTTGGCTGCTTTAATGAGCCAGGAAGGCCAACAATATAATATACATGTGGTGGCTCTCACCTCTCCAAAGATCCTATTCATAGCTTCAGGCTGCATAAATTGAAAGGTATCCAATAACACAGGACCAAGCAGGTGCCAACAGTACATCTGCTAGACCTTTCTCAACTGCAACATTCAAGTCAGAGTGGATCCAAGTGATTTTATCTGCAAAGTATATTGCAAATTTCTTGCAGCAGGCTAGCAAGTGGTCTGAATTTTGTTCTTCTGGAGCGGAGTGCAGAAGACCCCCCCCACCACACAAGATAGCTCTGCTGTTCAATGCTGTGTAGGCACAATGGTGGCAAAGAATTAGGGCTCCCCCCACCATTCCCACAGAGCAGGCCTTCCAATGGGCTCTAGCCAGTGGACAGTCAGATCTGCTATGAATTTTCCTCCATCTATGCTCTAGACTCTGTTTCATTCATTTCATCACTACCAGCTTTCTAGCAAATCAAGGAGGTTTATTAACTCCATGCCATGGGAGGAGGATGCTCAGTAGCAACTGTGTTAACCTCCCTAGTCATTTCCCTATTCCAGAGATCAACCAGAGTTTCCACAAGATCACCTGTCATGACAACAGGAAATTCCTCAAGAGCCATCAGGAATCCATTGTACTATAATATAAATATTTCATTTGGCATCTACATCAGATGACTTCATTTTTAACTCTTCATCACTTGTGTGGATTTCCCAAATGCACAAAATGCAACATTGTTTGTGTGGATCTCAGTGTGGATCTCAGTGTGTCAACATTTTTTAAATGCCGTTCATATTTACTGCACTGCTGAATAATTTTACATTCAAGAGCAATTTACTGGGTGCACAAAATAGACCCCTAGTGATTAACTTTTTTTTAAATGCCTTGCCATGGCAGGATCCAGTGCACAGAGAAGTTAATGCCAATGGAAATTAAACCTAAAAACAACAACAACACACACACACACACAAATTACTGCCTTTTCAAATTGTTATGCAGTGCCAAATGAAAGTTCAGAAGAATAATGGCTAAAAGTCCAGTATTGTTATTGGTTTTCTGTGCTTTATAATAAATGGGAAGAAGCAACATCACATTCTACTGCAGCCTTCAAATCCCCATTTACTTCTTATTATTACACATCAATGGAGATCAGATCAGGAGTCCTTGATGTGCCTTTTCAAAGTTTCCTAACTGAAGAACAAAGAAGCAAATAAACAGGCTGTATACAAATATGGGATGTAACTGTGTTGCAGCACCTGTCACATAAAAGTGAGCTTATTTTTATCTCCACTCCTGTTTATGTAACCCAAGCAGATTATTATTGCTAGGAAGTAAAGAAAAATATTGGCCTCTCCATATTAAGGAGCCTGTGTGAAACACTAGGTTAAGTCCTGAATTTACGTTTTGATAGAATTTGCTCAGATTGCATCCATCCACCATGCAAAAAACCCCTGTGGTTTTAGATACTGTTCGTTAAGAAGCCTGGGAGCCACCAGGTCTCTTCAAATCAACCTATTTATTGTTGTTGTTGTTGTTGTTGTTGTTGACTTCATTTAGCTGTGGGTTGAGCCCTAATGTTATGAATTCTTTGTTAGGAAACAACTGAAGAAAATAAAAAGTATATAGATTTTTTAATTTTTTTTTTAAAAAATCTCAATATATCTTTCTCAGCTTATCCCAACAGATCAGATATGGTATGCCATATATCCTTTCGTAACTTCCTTACAGTCCTCCAGTGAGACACACTACCTGTGTCAGCATTAAGTGAGCTAGTGCATAGACCAGTAGTGAGCAACCAGAGGGAGCAGTGGGCATTTTTCCATGGACAGCTGGAGATCTGCTCACAGAAACTGATGTACCCACCAATTTTTTAAACTTTTTTTTTAAATTAATTTTACCACATTTTGCTCCCTGTGCCCCCACTGCAGGTTGTTTTAGGCACAGAAGACAACTTTTTTGAAACAGAAATCCAAATGGAAGTCATCTTGGGGGGAAAAAATACTGAGGCCCCCAAAATGACTTGTGGGGGTCAGAATGTGGTCCATGGGCCACACTTTCCTCATCTCTGGCACAGACAGTCAGAACACCTCTCCATGACCAACAGAAGTGAAAAGGGAATGTCCAAGACTTTTTGCAGTCTAAACATGGCAACACTTCCCACACGTTGGAAACAAATTCAATAATGTCAACAATTTATTAAAAATTACAAAATTACCAGTGCCACAGAACTCTGTCCCTTGGCACAGCTGCCTGAATCTTAAGGTGGGTTTGGGGGTCAGACTAGGAGATGGACTATAGCCACAGAGTCACAGCTACAAGTCTGAAGCAGGATCTTGGCTGGTAATTTTCAGTTTTTAACAATAATTTAACATTACTAAAAATGGTAAACCTTTCTGAATTACATCCTAAGTAACAAATTAACCTGGAATGCTAACCATTACTCAGCATATCCACATTGTTGGTGTCTCACTATTTTTTTTTAAAAAAAAACTTTTAAAATCAAACAGCAGAGTAGGGTAGCATTTTTTTTTAAAAAAAAATTATCTCCAAGCTCTTGCAAATACCTGTTCCTCTTCACTCAAGATGCATAGCATCCAAGGCTGCCAAATTAGCTGGGTACTTGAGAAAGGAAATCCCACAAACACTCATTCCTCTCACTGTGATAGTAAAAAATAAATGACTAAATCTATAAATAATTTGTTTGTTTGTTTATTATATTTGTAGGCCATCTTTCTCCTGGAGTGGGACCCAAGGTGGCTTCCAATAATAAACACATTAAAAACATTTAAAAGAGTTAAAGACATTAAAAGAATATAAAATCAGAAAATGTCTAAAACAATATTCAATTTAAAACAACATTAAGTATTTACCAGCGCAATTCCACATTTCTTACTCTATCAGAAAAAAAGATATATGCACACATATATCGGTAAACTAAGGGCCACTGTTACCTGATCTGATCTCAAGTCTGCATAGTGCAGTATGTGCTCTAGCAGATGTATGTTTACTTCCTCATCAGTGTGTTGAGGTCAAGTAACCCTAGAGGCAAGCAAAAAATCTATCATGCTCCCCATCATTTCCTAGTAGTCTGAACATGCTGACCTCCCCACTCAAGCCCTGAGCCCTGCAGTAAAATGCAGCCTCAAAGTTTGTTCCCATTCCTTTCCCCCAGTTTGAGGACCCATTGTACAAGTCCAGAGAACTCCCTTGCACCATAAAGTTTCCATGGGTGCTCCCCAATGAATACCCAAGATTCCATTCTTTCATCACTAACCTGCCAAAGTGACCAAAATGCTAAGTAGAGACAATTAAATTCTAGTTTTACAAATATATAACACAAATAAATAAATAATATTGAAAGTCTCACTTGATTTTAATGCAGCCTATTAAAATCTTGTAAAGGACCATTCAAAGCCAGTTCTCCCATAGTGTCATCAGTACAAAGGAGGCCAAAAAACAAAAACAAAAAAAACCCTTCCCCTCTTAAAATGCTGACTGTGACATATAAAATGGTGCCCAAAATCACAAAATAACAGACACAATTATTAATGGCACAACCATGATTTTTAAATAGTTCTGTGGCAGACTCTAATGACAGTCACAAAGAGCACAGTGAAGTCCTGACAAATACCTCCCAGAGCAATAGCCCTAAATCTACTACAACAAGGAGCAACAGTAGACCTGCTGAAAGAGATGCCCACAGCCTGTGCTACACACCACTAACAGCCACCAACACAACAGTTCACCTCCAACCCAACATAAAGGAAACGGGTCAAAATGTCTACTCATACATGGGACTTCATCTCAAGTAAGTGTGCATGGGATAACCACCTGACTTTGTTGTGTAAGCCCACTTATTTTTGAGCAAGCCCTGTTGAAGTCAATGGGTCTAACATTTCAGTTGATGCATAAGTTTGGGCTGGAAATGATCTTTATTGCTATCTAATTAAAGGTCTAGACACACATTTAAAAATGTAGAAAATTATCTAGCAGCTAGTTCCAGTCTTGGAGTTCTTCAGATGTTTAAGTAATCCAGCCTGTCTTTAAAACACAAGACCTGATAGTAGCCATACCAGAAAACATTAGCATTTGTTTCCATACTTTTCTAAGAAGGCTGTATCAAACTCTCTGGCTAAGTAATTAATTCAAAGAAAGAGACTCCTCTCAAAAGAAAATGCACCTGGCTATATTGAGAGTCATGTTCCCTTTAACCCAGCTCAGAAAACCAACAACAACAAAAAACTGTGCTGAACAAATAAATGAAGATGCAGCAGGGTTTCTGACAAGCTGGGCTTGACAGAAGGTTAATAGGCTGTCTTGTGGGCCTAAAAGCTCATTTTTCTGGTAGCAGCCTAACCACAGACAAACCTTCTCAAGGTTACAAAGTGGAATCTTTTTGCAGTGGGGAGGAGAAGTTATTTTGGAAGCCTAAACACAAGGAACAAATTCAAATACCAGAAAAGAAAGAGCATGCCAGCTAACTGGGAAAATCAGGTTATGTCACAGGCTCATAATCTGCTGAACTAAAATCTTAGTGTGTTACAGGCACCTCAAACTGCTTCAAGGTCAGAAGTCAGAGGAAGTGCTGATCCTGTGCCTGGGTCAGGAGAAGATCACGCCTGGAAGGCTGAGAGAAATGACTTATAAGAAAATAGATTAAAAAGTTATACATATTTATAACTTGGTGAAGTGAAGGGTAAGATAACCATCCACTAACTTCTGAAGTGTGTCATATCAACACAGGAAAGGAAATGCTGAATGCAGCTTGAGGAGTTATGGGATGAAACTGAGCAGAAAGAACAACCTTAGCCAAGCCTCAAGTAAACACTATGGCTTTCCAACTGAGGTGAGCTCCTCTGATATTTGCATAAGGTTGTCATGCTACTTTGATTTGGGATATGATCCGAGTCCATCTAAATCCACCTTCTGATGAACTTTCCTCCCAGATCTTGAAGATGTTAAAAAACATTATGTGAACTAAATAAAGTGTTCTTTCCTTGCACAAAGTTCATAAGTGCAACACATTCTGTAGGTTTTCAACACTAAAGCTTTCAAGCTAAAAGCTTTACATGAGTCCCCCCGCTACATCTGAGCCAAGCTACTGTGTGAATACCTTTAGATATTAGCTAATATTTCATATCACTTAACAGAAGTCTCGACAGTTTTGTACTGATACTTTTAAGTTTAGCAAATATTTTGAAATCTGTATTTTTCAAATATGGTATTAACCTATCAGCTCCCTGCCTAATATAAGGAATAGGACTCAGATGCAGTCCTACTCAAAGTGGTGGTCGATGGATCACTCCCAGACCATGTGTCAACAGCTTCAATCCACAGCAACCTTCAGGAAAGAAACTGCTGTAACTAATGGACAGACATATAAAACCAGCCCCTGGCACATTATAAAAAAATGCTGGCCTTCTATATCAAATAGACTGTGAAGCAGTATTCTAGAGAACAGATATGCATAGGAATCAGAGAGACACAGGTGGGGATAAGAATACTCAATGTGCTGTGCCTTATCTGGAGGAAGCCACTTTGGATGAAAAAAGAGAACAGGAGTTCCAGGAGGATGATCCCCAGATGGTTTGTCCTGTTGTGACAGAAGCAAAGCCCTGCCCACCCAAGGAACCTCATGTTGATTTGGAGGACACAGTGGGTCTCTACCCTGTCATGTGTCAACAGCTAAAATGCAAGGAACAGAAACACCAGAGATGCTTGGCTCAGGACTGCTTGCTTTGTTTGACTTCAAATTGTCTGGATTACTGTTTTCCTTCTACGCACATAGATATCATCTTGAGACTGACTTGGCTTTTCCCTAGTCAGCTTCTACAGGCTGTAGATGTGGTTTCTAGGATGTCTTAATTGCTTTAAAAGAGGAAAAAAATGGGAGTTTAAACACCTATGTGGTATGACCCTGTGAGAAGCAAAATGTTTGAAAAAACGTTATCTGGTTTTAAAAATAAAAAATTATCCAGTCCTTTCAAAATTGATAGCAGGCTTAGAAGCTGTTCTAATAAAAACAGTTTGCATTTGCAAAAGGTTTAACAAACAGAACTATATTTAATATGAATGCAAATGTTAGAAACACAGTTCTCAGATGAGGTGCTGCATAGCCCTTGTTGGTTTTTTCCCATTCTGAGCAAAAAGAGCAGGGTAAATTCTCATCAAAAATGAACTGAACTGAAATTATCACCCACCCCTAAACAAGACTCTATGTTGGTTGTATGTATGTGAGAGAGAATCTCATTGGGGTATTTTGTTGCAGAGCCATAAGGAAAGATGCATGTTTGAGCCTGCCAAGCAATCACACCTTAAGGCCGCAAGCCTGGAATGAGTTTTTGAGTTAGCAGGTGCATTCATAATGTTAGTACGGACCATGTTTCCATCAAAACAGACTATCATTCAAGCATGGCTGGAATGGAAAGGCTATCAAAAAGTACAGCTACCAGAAGTAGTAACAAACTTTACTTTTTGACACCTCTTGCAGAGCCTACACCTGCATTTCATTTACCTTATTAGGTGAGCAGATACCAACTAAACAGTTCAAAACAGAATGTCTCTTCTCTCAAGAAGCAATCTGCTGGTGACCCATACAGTTCTAGCAGCTAGATTAGCATTTCTTAACGTACATGTTTTTCCTCTTCATTTTCTGTCTTGCACAAACAGCATTATAACACCATTTTAAAGTAGATGGGCAGATGATAAGCATCTATGGTTTTGTGAGATTTTTGTTGTTATGTCAGCACACAAAAATGATACATACACACAAAGCCCTCCCCCAGCAACTTGTCACTCAGCACTGTAAATGTTTTCACCTTCCCACATCACTGATAATTTTATCCAATTTTCAGGATGAGAAGGTGGATGTACCAGTCACCCTTACAAGATAAATTCATAACCCTTTATTAAGATAAAGAGAGCTAGTATTCTTTGAAGCTCCAAATGCTTCTCCTGACAACTACATTAGATGCTGGTAAATTTCAGCTAACATTAAAATGACCTTTAAATACTGCCAGTGTGATGTAGTTATTTAAACATTGGACTACAACCTTGGAGACCAGAGTTCAATTCCCCATTCAACCATGGAAACTCACTAGGTGATCCTGTGTGCATCACATACTCTTAGCCCCTAGAAAACCCCCTGATAGGTTCCCATATGGTAACCATAAGTTGGAAATGACTTGAAGGTGCACAACAAGAGCTGTCAGTATTACTTTCTGCCAAAAAAAGGGAAAACAGAATACCGTAAGTGTTCTGTATTCTTACTGCACAGGAGCTGTTGCACTTTCTAATGATAGTCAACTGAGCAGGAAAAGAGAGCGAGCAGGGACGAAGGATAATCACTTCACTCACTCCAGTGGTGTCTTAAGGTTTTCCTTCCTTCTTCGCCCAACCAGTACTGCAGTGCCTCAGCAAGAAGAAAAGAGGTTGGTTCTTGTGAGTTATTTAACTCCAGTTTTCCTGGAGAAAGTTCAGAGCTCCCTTCTCTATGGCCTCTCCCATCAGTTACAAATGAGCTCCAGAAACTAACCCCAGTTCTTTTCCCCATGAGCTTCATACCTGGAAGTACTCACAAACAAGGCTATAGATCTCTTTCACAGAAAGGCAATGGCAATTACAGCACTTTGATGCCACTTTAACTGCCATGGTTCCATTCTACAACATCTTGGGACTTACTGTTTCATGAGGCATTTTGAATTCTGGGCTAGAGAACTCAAGTGCCTCCTTAATCTACAAATACCAGGCCTTCTTTAGAGTTTACCCCAGAATCTACCTACTCATCTTCCTGGACCTTTGTCAGCTGAGGGTATCCAACCCAGAGCTAGGAAAAAACTATTTTTGGATAACAACACCCAGATCACTCAGCCAGCACAAACACTTCTAAGAGGCAACCTTTCCAAGCTCTGCTAGTACTTCACAAAACATTTTCACTGTACAGTTTTTTTTTCAAAAGACAACAGAGATTCACAGCATGACCATACAGAAACATTATATTAACATCTATATCTTGATGTACAATTTAGCAGGTGGCTTTTTTTTCTTTTTTTACATTTGATTTCACCCAGGTTTCACTGTGAGGGAAAGCCCATTCAATATGTCTAGAAGCCCTGACCTTTCTAGGTTACTGAACAGCAATCTTTTAAAACAAAACCCAAACAATTGCAAGCTGTGAACTGGGAACTGCAACCCTAAGAGAGACTCTGTAGTCCAGCACACAAGTCAGTGAGCTTATACTTGCTGAAAGCAACAGCACATATTCAGTAAGCATATATGGGGAAGAGTTTCTTTGAAACTTTTGGAAAAGAGAAAGAGGCTATCATGGTCCAGCTTTCAGACTGAAAACTGAACCAAACAGCATTAGAAATTTCAGCCTCTCTTGGGGAGAGGGGAAGGTAATCCCGAGGACAGAAAAACTGTATAATGGCCATAAAAACTCACTAGGAATCCAGTAAGAAATTTGTCAAAGATCAACTAATTTGATAAGGATTCGTATGCCTGGATGAGGTGAAAGTCCCTTCTGTAATCTAAGTCTTGGTTCCTTAGGTTCAGATGTGGTAAGGAAATCAATGGTGGGAGTAAAAAAAAGGACTTGAGAGCCAGCATGGTGTTGTGGTTTCAGCATTGTACTATGACTCTGGAGACCAGGTCTGATTTCCAACTCGGTCATGGAAACCCACTGGGTGGCCTTGAGTGAGTCAGCCTCAGAGGAGGGCAATGGCAAACCCTCTCTGAACAAATCTTGCCAAGAAAACCCTGTTATTGATTTGCCTTAGGGTTATCATGTCAGAAATGACTTGAAGGCATACAACAATTACAATAAAAATAAGACCAAAAGGACATGAGAAGAATGTGCTTCATGGCCCAATAAGTTTTTTAAAAAATTCCTGTTTATGTTTTCTGTCTGTCAGGACAGAAATACTCTACCTCTTCCTTCAGCACTAGTTCTCAGTGTCCTTCAAGAAAGCAATTAGTCTATCAATCACTGCAGCACCTCCTTCAACATATAGAAAAAAAAGTCTGTGTCCATATTTCTTTTCATTCACTATTTTCAAAGCTCTACATTCTGCCTTGTGTGCATACTGGAACTAGAAAAGATCCCCAAGTATAAAGATATTGCACTGGATATCAAGACCAGAATCATCTATGCAATGGTATTTTCAATTTCGGTGTATGTTTGTAGTAGCTGGACAATGAAGAAAGCTGCCAGGAACAGAATGAATTCATTTGAAATGTAGTGCTACATATACCTACATGTGAAATAAATGGGTCTGAGATCAAGTCAAGCCTCAACTCTCATTAGAAGCCAACATAATTGATGGAGGTTATTGTACTTTGGACACAACATGAGATGAAATCATTTACTAGAGAAGACGGCAATGTCTGGTAAAGTGGAAGATGTAAGAAAAGAGGAATCCCATATTACAAGTGGATTGATTTAATCAAGGAAGCCACAGCCCTGAGTTTGTGAATCCTGAGCAGGGCAATTGGTCACCAGGACCCTTGGAAGTCTCTCATTCAAAAGACCACTGCACACTGAAGCCAACTTGATGGAAATATCAACAATGTACATGAGATGCACACAGACCAGTTACTGTTGCCAAATTACTAAAAGAAAGAGGGGGGAAACTAGCGTAATCTGTTCTTCTTCCTTCTATAGTAGCCTGACCTACATGAATCAGCAAATGAAGTTTCCTCATGGTGTAAAGCAGGGATGGGCAACTTTTTGTCAGGGGCAGGAATTGGGTAGCCCTCCTTGATGCTGTTAATCTGCAACTCCCACCATTCCTCACCACTGCTGCTCAATGGCTTGATTCCCACTTCGCTTTGGTGCAGTAAGGGCCACATTCCCTAATGGGCAACTGGTATGCATGTGGAGGGGAACATGTGAGCAATGGATGGGGCTGAAACCAGCCCATGGATGGAGCCACCACCTAAAAAAGATGAATCCATCTCTCTTCTCTGTCATCCGTTCTTTCTCTCCCCTCCATCTCCTCCCTAGATAGTGAGGTTTTGTCTGAGGGATAGAACAGTCTTTCAGAGGCCACAGTCTTTCATTTGGATAGTTTTATTTAAAGGTTTGGGGAGCCTGATTTAGGCTAAGATCAGCCTCAGAGCTAAAGACTGCCCACCCATGACTGAGATAAAATCAGCACTGCTTGCTATTTACAGCTGTAGATCATACTGTCACTAATTACAAAAGAGCATGGACCACAAGAGCATTCTTTCATTTTTAAAAATGGCAGCTAGCGGAACATTTTTTTCTTCTGTTCACATATCTCTTTGATCTCCTTTTCTTCTTTCTGTTTAGTCACTGACTTGTTGTTGTCTCTCATCAACATTTCTGGAAAAGCATCAGGTGTCAAACCAGTGATCATAGACTCACCTACAAAGATCTGTCAAATCTCCTATTCATGTGATTCACAAGGGAATCATCTCTTCTACATCCCAGTCAATAGCTCTTCAGTGTGCCTTACAGTTTGATCACAGTTATCCGGCTCTTTTGAACAAAAAGTATCCTGAGACCCAATGAATGCTGGTGTATCTGTAGATCTCGTCCAAGATCCCTGAATCCCAATGACAACCCAAAGGACAAAATGACAAAAGAAGGAGAAGATACACAGCAGTACTAAATAACAACATTTAGGGGTGAGGGAACCCTCAGTGTCTCATCATTAGGTATGGCCAATTTTTGCACTTGCCACATAATTTGAGAGCTTTCAAACTACTGTGAGGTGAATAAATGAATGGGAAGTTAAAAAGATTAAAGAAATAATTCATATAGTTAACACAGCTAATTGGAGATATATTACACTCAACCTGATTCCCAACAAACTATACAATTCCAGCATGAAATATCTATTGTTCTTGTCAGACCCAGCAGTATGCTCTCTTCCTTCCCCCATCCCAGCTAATCTCTCCTGAGTCTGGGATTACTACAGGGCAAAGCTTGCTTTGGAACTGCTTGTTCTTCCCACTATATTGTAGGTCTGTCTCATTATTCAGGGGCTTTTATTTACAGTAAACATCATGAAATGCTCCCTAAAACAAGATTGAGATACGATAGATATATATGTGTGTGTGTGTGTATGAAAAAGGAGATGACTTTACAAACAGCATGGTAGGGGGATGTTGAGGTCAGTTTTCACAAAATTCCAGCCATGAGAGGTGGATCCCTTTTCATATGAGAGGTCTGAATTCCCACTAGACCTGTCTCATACTGTTTATAGGAATGTTTGAAAGACAACAACCTCCAAGGAATCATTGGTACCTTCAATGTGACTTTTTTGATTGTGGTAAATTATAGATTTACACATTGACTGCAGCAAGAACAACATTAAGCCTCATGAAGGGAAACGGCTCTTGACCTGGAGTTCCTGACATGGAAAGAACTGGGTGATACTGTCCTACATCCCAACCCCTGCCTTGATACAGTGTGACTAGTGGCTTCCATTTCACTTGACCAGTGAATCTGCTCTAGGCTTTATTCTGAACTTTAAAGTTGCTATCCAGGTTACTGTGCTTATTGGCATAGCCATTTAGTCACCAAATGTTCGTTCAATATAATAGTCTCTACATGACAGTAGAAAGAGAGGAGGGGAGAGGCCAGCTTAGTCTCTTGTGGCAGAGAGTTCCACAGCCTGGGAGCAGCCACCAAGAACACTCTTTCCTGTGTCCTCAGCAAATGTGAAGGTGGTGGGAATGAGAAGAAGCCCTCCCACAAGGATTTTTTTTTTCAAAAGTTGCTGTTATTGTTTTGTGCCTTCAAGTCATTACTCATTTTAAAAGACCAAAAGACTAAAACGTTACTCTTTTTTTTTCATAGATAGATAGATAGATAGATAGATAGATAGATAGACAGACAGACAGACAGACAGACAGACAGACAGACAGACAGATGGATGCTGATAAAGAGTGGCTATGGGTGCTTTTTTTTTTTGGAAAAAATTCTTTGAAGTGGGATGAACATAGGTCAAGCATCTCAGAGGCTGAAGCAGTGATTGGGTGATTATTTGAAGTTTGGATATTCCACAATGGAAGCACTTCTGCTCAGCAAACCAGAGTTGTCTCACTTTGAACTGGTCACCAATCTATTGGCCATTAGGGTTCAGCTAACAGATTTCTCTTGGTAGCTCTCTTCTAGAGTGAGAAGGACAGAATGCATCACTCTTCCCTTCACAGAGCCTCTTTGTAGTTCCACATGAGGGCTGAGCCTCCCAGGAATTTTAGTGATGAGTAGGGGGTCTAAATGCCTAGAATAATCAATACAGTCAAATTGCACATTTAAAAATTAAATTACCAACAGCAGCAACAAGAAAACATTGATAATGGTTCTTTTTCTGGGAACAGAAAACATGACGGACCATCAATGACACCACACAGTGGTTTAATGGGAACAAGAGAAAAGGCTTTCAAAACTTGTTTTCAAGGGGAACACTATTAACTGGAAGATAGAAGGACTCATATTGGAAGTTACAAAGAAAGCTTCCACTCCCTCCTCTTTCCTCTGCGTAGTGTCTCTGTGAGATATGATGCTGCATTTAGTGTTGTGTGACATCAACTTAATGAGGAACAGCAAGGTTTCAACAGCACTAAAGGGAGACACAGTGTTGAAGCAACCTATCAATATGTATTACTACAAACATAACCTACAAGTCCAATGGGAACTTTTTCAATAGCTTCAAAAATGAATTGATAATATTAAAGCCTTCACTGTCACATTGGTAATTAATAACTAGTCAAACAAAAGAAATGCACATTTATATTATGTCATAGCATGTCTTGAAGGAGAAGTATGGTAGAGTACAGGACTTCTATACCACCAGTAAAACATCTGGACCATGACGGTGACATGGATTCTGCAGCTACTGATCATAAGTCTGAACTATCACAGACACTTATCCCTGAATACAATATGATTAAGGAAACATCTTTTTTCAATTCCAGCACCAATGGAACAGGGAGGCACCAGGAGATATGTCTCACAATGGTAGAGAATAGCTCACCTTCACGCTGTTGGAGGTGCAAGAGATGAAACTCAGCTTACACCCAAGATACCTATCTTTGCACGGGTAGGAGGAGATGGCTCAGATTGCTAGATATATTTGTGTTTGCTCAACCTCTGCACAACCTTCCTTCTGACCTAGGGTGAGAATCTCAGGACTACTGATGTCACTTTTCCATGCTTCTTCTCAAGTTTCCTTCCTGACTCCTCCAAGGACATCTTGGCCTTTTTTTCCTGATAAAACAGGCAACAGACATGGCTCCCTATGTTGTCACACTAGTTGGTTAGACTCAGACCTATCTTTTCTTTGTGTCTCAAAACATTTCTCTTAATAAACATCAGGTATCTTACCTAAACAAGTGGTTAGACTCAATGTGATTGCATTTCAGGGAAACAGGCACACTCTGTGGTCAGTCTGATATTCAAAGGGACTCACCCCACATACACATACACTATGAAATCCATACTGTCTGTCTCAGGCCAGAGGTTTAGGTCAATAATGAGGTCCTCAGTTTAATGAGTCGAATTTAGGATTAACAGACAGCCTCATTCCACCTTTGCAGTCTTTGCTGAAATGTGTTGCTCGCTTGGAGCCTGTTGTGCCTCACGGGGATTTGCTGTGGATGGGTCTGAACTACCTGAAGCAAAAATGCTGTAACTTTAAAAAGTTACCTTTCAGATTACAACCTCCATTACCCTCCAGCCAGCATGAGGATTATGGGAAGTGTAACCCAAAGGTATTTTTTCAATGCCCTACGAAAGATCAAAAATCAGTTCAGTTTAACTTGGCCTGACAGTTTTGCAAACAGAACTCTTTATAACTCTTCATCCATAGGCAGGACTCAGGAATCCATTCACACTACAGAATGATAGTGCTATGATTTCACTTCACCTGCCCTGGTTCCATCCTATACAATCCTGGGACTGGCAGTTTAGGGAGAGGAATTTAAAATTCTCAGCTGGAGTACTCCAATGACATTTTCCTTATGGTTGCCGTTCTCTTTGTACTAGGAATAATATGTAATGCTTAAGTTTCACAGTCACAGTGCTAGAGATAGATATCTCTTTGGAAAGACATCAATGTGTCATCTTTTATTGACAATAAAATGTTATAGGAATTTTTATTTCATTTTTTTCAGCCAAGACTTTTTATTCTGTACTAGAGATACCTTGTTGAGGGAACAAAAATATTGTGGTTTGGCACTTCATAAGCTTATTTCCTTATGCTTGAATACAAATGGTTTAGGCAGAAATTGAAATAAAATAACTGCTCACTGGGAATTTTAGGTGAAATGTTGCTGTTGGTTCTGAAAAACACAGAGCAGGCCTACTGTTTTATGAAGTTAATAGATGTTTTGGATATTGATTTCCAAGATGTCACAAGGAGTTGAAAAGCCCAAACTATATACGTTGCTATTTCTACTGGGATATATATTTCCACATAGGTTTTAAATAAATATCTTTCTACATGCCTGTGCCTACCATTAAGTATCTGATGGTAAAATAGTCTCATTCGCTAACTGAGGAAATATTATCTTTTGAACAATGCTCCAACATTTAAAATGCTGAGTTACCAATAGCAGTGACAAAAAATTAAACTGAGGAAATCACATTCAACTAGCTGTAGACAAGATGATCCAATCGACACACAACCTACATTGGTTCTGAACTGGCAGCAGAAGGAGTGAAGTGAATAACAACTACACTGAAAGTTTGCAGAAATGTAAATAGTTAATATTTGAGCAAAAGCAATACATCCCCATTGCGTGCCTCAAAAGTTTTGAGTACTCAGTAAGAGTCCATGTTGCATAAAAGAACAATACAATTTTTAATTCCTTTTTCATTAAAATAATTTCCTGGATAAGTTGAGTGTATTATAGAGTCATTTGGCCTCCCCTCACTTTACCCACACTGGCATTATTATCATGCCCCGAGTTAATTTTTCATGAGGCTTAATCCAAATGTGAAGAACATTGCACTATGGCTTGGGAAGAGGAGCTATTTACATATGAAAGACACTATTCCTCTCCCCTGGAAATACTTAAAGCACTATCATACCAAGCAAAACCCATTAAAATGATTTCATTTTTTCCTACTGGGTGCCATTTAACAACAAATGGCTTCCAGAGTGCAACCAGGATAGTGCAATCCTTAGAATTATATCACCTCCAACCACCCAAATCCAAATCACAAAAATGCTTTGATCACTTTTCAGTCTTATTTTGGGTTTTTCTTAAAAGTCCACCTGACCCAGATAAGCTGGCTTTGTCTGAGGATGAAGGCTGTGGAGAAATATTGGGAAAAACTCCTGAACCCCGCCCCCCATCCCTTATTTTTCTACACAGCTATGAACAAAAATATCCTGTTGGGAAAGGAATGTGGAAATAACAAATGTAGAAGAATGTGAGACTGCTTCAGGTGAATCATTAAGGCCAACAATAAAACATGTTTTTTAAAAAAATCAGGTGGAGGATACCAGTTAGGGAGGTGATAAAGCTGCCCGATGAAAACTAAAGGAGTATTTATGGGGGTTAAGGAGAGTATAGAGAAGCTGAATGAATTCTTTCCATCCGTCTTCACTGCTAAAGATATAGATTAAATATCTGTTCTCAGCCTGATGTTTCCAGGAAGAGAGACCGAACCAAGTGGTAGTGACAAGAGCAGGAGGTCTAGATTTGTTGTACCTCAACTACAAATCAGTTGCAATGAAAGAAAGAAATGTTGGGATTGTATTGGATCATTCAGTGAAACTGCTTACAGTGCAGCTGCTGTGAAAAAAAAGTGAAATCCATGCTAGGCATAACTACAAAAAGAATTTTTTAAAAAACTGCCAATATCACAGTGCTCTTATAGAAATTCATAGTAAAATCATTTCTGTGATACTGTGCATAGTTCTGGTCATCATACCTAGAAAAGAGCTGGAAAAAGTGAAGAAAGGGGCAGGAAAATGATCAAGGGATTGCAGAACTTCCTTTTGGGGCTGTTTAATGTAGAAAAAGAGGAAGGTAAGGAAAAACACACTCAATGTGTATAGAGAAAGTACATAGAGAGAAGCTTCTCTCTCTCTCTCTCTCTGTTATACTAGAATCTGGGATGATCCAATGAAACTGCATGGAGACTGAGGCCCTTTTCGCACACATGGGAACGTCGGTCTGTACGATGCACTCCCACTCACGCAACACTCATGAGCCTAAAGTGGGCCGTGTGCACATTTTTTTATTTTCGGCTCTAAGCCGAAAATATTGCGCAGTCACGCAATGCTTGCGGGGCCCTTGCGCGCTTACCTGCGTGCGGTGCACTGAACAAGCCAGCCTGGTCGTGCTTCCTCC
The DNA here is from genome assembly GCA_948474755.1 of Ctenosaura bakeri. Taxonomy (NCBI): domain Eukaryota; kingdom Metazoa; phylum Chordata; class Lepidosauria; order Squamata; family Iguanidae; genus Ctenosaura; species Ctenosaura bakeri. The sequence continues at coordinate 77,740 of CAOLHI010003605.1, read as the reverse complement.
CCCATACAGCTCCCAGGCCGCGCTGCAAAAGGAAGGAGCAGGGTGCTAGCGCAACGGTCGCGCAACCGGCAAGCCGCTGTGGGAGGCAGAAGGGCTGCCGTGAGTGACTTGTGCAAATGGCTGCTCACGTGAGCGCCGCTCCCCACTGCCTCAACGAAAGTAAGGTGCGAAAAGGGCCTGAGAACAGATAAAAGAAAATGTTTCCTACCCTCACAGATATCATATTTAAATAACGGAGTTCACTGATACAAGAGGCAGATATGGCAGCCACCTTGGACAACTTTAAAATCAGACAAATCCATGGAAGGCTCTCACTAATTGCTAGTCATGATACTCCCCAGTATACACATGCAATACTTCTTTATATATCAGCTGCTGGGAAGCATGAAGAAAAGAAGGCAATTGCACCCCTGTCCTGCTAGTGCACTCCCCATAAGCTACAGGTGGCCACTGTGGGAACTGAGTGCTGAACTAAATAGGCCATCTACTCTTTTTCTGTTTTTAATCTAACAGCAAGGCATCAGATGAGAGATACTGATGCTTCCTGTTTGGCAAAAATGAGGAGGGTTCTTCTGGGTGTGTAAAATGCCACCATATAAATGTACCTTTTCAGTGATATTTCAGAGGGGAATAGAAATGAAGTGAAAGCTCAACCACTGTATGGGCCATGTGTCACAGAGAAGAGGGGACATCTTTCTGCTGCCATAGCAATGGGGAGCATGAATGAGAATGGATTTTTTTTTGCCTTTCATGATTTCAAGCAAATAGATGGAGAAAATGTGCCCCCCCCATAAAAGCCATAGCCAATATGACCTATGATATAAGACAATGGAATTATAGTCCAAAACATCCAAAGGGCCAAGAGTTCCCTGACTTGGCTACATCACAATGTCCAAAAACATCTCAGCGACCAAGGCTGGCCTAAGCAGGTGTTATGCCAATATAAGTCCTTTTTTTTTTTTTTTTTGGACATTGGGCAAGGAAGTAACCAGTATTTCCTAGAGCAACACTTGTTACCCAGCTATGCAACAGGAACTACACAATACACCCAGGTACATCCCAGCAGCCAATCAGAGTCCAAGGGTGGGACTGTGTCCCAGTGTCATTTGGGACACATTGTCCAGGGGAAGTAATAGCTTCCCAGACTTCCAACAGGGCTAGGAGGCTGAGGGCTGATTTTCATCCCTGACTTGTGCATCCCCCTTGAAGACTCTTTGATAAGATAAAAATCAAACTTACCTGGGCAACAGGAAAGGGAAGAAACTCAACTCATGCCCAAAGACCAGTCAGGTACTTCTTCACTTTGGCAAGCCAGTTTTGCACGTAGCTGCAATCAAGATCTCAGGAAGAACTCACCTGACAATGCTTTAACAAAACACAGCTTGGGAAGTGTATCATAAGCCTTCAGCTTATAATGTGTGACATTGCAAGCCACACAGTGACTCTGGGCACTTGTTGGAAACAACACACCTCCTGGCTACATTCTGTTTGAAGGCTCCTGTTGCATTTTGGTTCTGACAGGAGTACAGTTCCTAGATTGTTTTGTGGCTTTGCTTATGGACAAACCCAAGAATTCTGGTAGCAACCAGCACTGGTAATGGCATGTGTTTTCCCTTCCGTCTCCTGATAAATCCTCCTAACATATGATAAAAAATTGACTGTCTTTCAGCAACAGCTCCCACACATGTGCACATGGACTCTAACCAGATGAGCTCCATAGTAATTAAAGTCAAAGGAGGGCAATCAAATTGTAGCAGCGGGCAGTTGTCCTCCAGGCACCGATTGGACACTGGGGTGCATCCAGCACATCCAACTGCTGTCCTACAGTTACAGAAGATGGTCATCTAGTATAAAAGCACTGACATAGCTTTATGCTTTACTAGCATTGAACAAAATTTGGCTTATCTCACCATGGGAAACTGAAGCCCTCTCTGTCTGATTTTGAAGTAGGTATGTGTTAAGTCCTTCTTGCTGAGTGAAGCAGAAAACACATCGTATTTTGCTTTGTTACCATTATCTGTGATGTTGTCTGCTAACACAGTACAGGCAGACACATGTGTCAATCCAATTGTCCTTGGGAAGGGAAGTGGGAACACATCTCCCCTGCAGAGTGACAGTTAACAAGAAGGCTTCCTTTGTCCTCTGTGATATCACTACAGTGCCAAATTAGAACAGATGGCACTGTGCCCCAGTGCTGGCCAAAGACATTTTGCTCTCTAGAGTTGAGGTCAGATAGTAATGTTCTGGCCAGTAGCAAAGCTCAAATGGTGGCACAAATCCTCCCATACAGCTGGGGCCAATTCTAATACCAGTACTAATAATCCAGACTCACAATTCCTGATTTCATCTGGTTTCACCCCTATGAAACTGTCTGAAGCAAGTCATACCATCCTGCCATAGGGCAGAGCTGTCCACATCTGGATCATGGGGGATTTTGCAAAAAAGTTCTCTAAGAATGAGCCATTAGAACTTCAGAGGAACACTGTGGACAGTATTAAAAAAACATTTCACACATATACATCCCTGCCTTCTTTTCACCTCGAAGATTTTCACATTCAAAATCTGATACAACATGAGTGCTAGTCTATCAAAGATAATTGTCTGATGAAAAATATCATATCAGAGGTCAACAATAGTACTTTTTTCTCCTCTCTGACGCTTGCAAAATGAAATTTGCCCAACAAGGAATACAGAAAAACCAATCAACCAGCACCTCCAGCTGAACAATTCAGTTTAAAGGCATTTACTAGGCACTGATACCACAGGGTTATCTTCATGGAAGCAGATGAACCATGGCAACAGGAGAAGCAGCTCAGTTCTCTGTGTGGGCCTACCAACTGTTTGAATATTGTAAAAGGCTATTCTTTCAAACCTCATCTAATTTTATGTGCCTCCCCATAAGGCTACTGCTCCACCATTTGGGTCAAAGATGGATTCTGTTTGGGGTAGGAAGTAAGGCAGACAAGGACCCCCATTGTGATGACATGGAAGGCTCAGTAGATTCAAAGCCAATAATAGCACATTGAACTCCACAGAACATGATGCTAGGAAAGTCAAAGTGATAAGCCTGTGAATCAAACACCAGTTACCTGCTCTTCATTAGGCTGATTGGAGGACAGAGCTCCTGGTGGTTTAAGCTGGTTTGCTTAGACCACAGTTTGGAATTTTCATGGCTCAGAGACTTAAGTGACACTACAGAGTCAATGTCATTCATGCCACTTTATACCAGACTTCTACCTGACCAAAATAACTTGCTTATCCTTGGACCTATGGTACAGTATAGAGTTAGAGAAACAGGATTTTTTGATGATAGCCATGTTTAAATATTTGAAGGGATGCCACGTAGAGGAAGGAGGGGACTTGTTTTCTGCTGCTCCAGAGACCAGGACAAGGAGCAACGGATTCAAGCTGCAGGAAAGGAGATTCCACCTGAACCTCAGGAAGAACTTCCTGACAGTCAGGGCTGTCCGGCAGTGGAATCTGTTGCCTCAGAGTGTAGTGGGGTCTCCTTCTTTGGAGGTTTTTAAGCAGAGGCTTGATGGCCATCTGTCGGGATTGATTTGAGGGTGTTCCTGCATGGCAGGGGGTTGGACTGGATGGCCTGTGTGGTCTCTTCCAACTCTGAATTTCTATGATTCTATGATTCTATGATCAGGAGAAATAATGTTATTTGTGAATTCCTTTGAGCTCCCTTGTTCCCTCTGAGTTTAGTGGGTGATCTTCATAGTTGCTGGAAGGAATATTAACTTTCTGAGAAACAATGTATTTTGCTGATCTATTCCTGCTTGGTCTTGAATGGACAGTTAAGATCCATTAGTTTTACAAAATACCTTATTCCTCATGGAAATCAGAACTTCTTATACCGGTTTTTTTTATATGATCAACATGGCTGCCTGTATTTTTTGAACTCTCATTCAGGGCAGGGCTATGGAGTTCATCAAGATGAGTGCCTGCAGTTCAAAATGTATAACTACACCCACAGCCTTTAAGCATCAGTACCTCACAGCCTCTGACTATAATAAATCTGATATTTAGTCTCAAATTATTTTGGAGCATATCTATACAGGTGTATTGCAAACCTCAAAGAACTACAGAGTAGTTAAGAATATCTGAGCCATTTGTGTGCACTCTTCCCACTTGGAGGGAACCAGTAAATGAAAATGTGCTCCTAGGTATGCATTTGTAATGACAGAGAATGTTTAATTTAGTAGATGTATAATGTGGGTAGGCAGGAAATTTCCAACAGAGAGATTCTTTTGGTGTGTGACCTTTTTCATCACCCTGCAAGGTATACTAAGCATCCTGAAGTTGTCATACTGCTCAGATATACAGACATGTAGAACCTTCCTCATATTATAATTTTAAATAGGGAAATGGGCCTGATTTGCCTCCATTATTATGGTTCCATGTGGGTGGTATTTTTCACTTATCTGCACACAGCCAGACAAATCAGAGGTTTCTTACTGCACAGGTATTAATAGGTAACTGAATATGTGTGTGCACACACTCGCTCAATTGCAACTCACAAATTGTATTTCCATGAAGAAAAACCTCAAGCTCCAATCCTGGACCTACTAATCTGAGGATAAGACTCATCAAAATCACTGGGACTTGTTTCTGGGTAATCCTGAATAGGAGTGCACTACCATTGTTTCAAAAACCATGTCATACTTCTCCCAGAAATGTAAAGAAAGTATGTGGCATCTCTTTGTGTAGTTTGTAGAAGCTCCTTTAATAAGAAAGGTAGAAAGGTTGAGTTATGAAAGCAGTCTGCGCCTGGAGAAAAGGAACAATAACTCAGACAAAAACTATGCCTTAATTTTCACTTCTTTGTTTTTAGGAAGCACTGATCAGTAAACCAAGCACATATGTTAGTAGTATTCTGGATAGAAAAGAAATTAAACAAAAACAAAACCTCTGTAATTAAGCAGGAACAAGACACGGTTACATTTTCAGGAGGAGGAGATGATGTTTCTTGTAGAATCTCCCCCAGTTCTGGCTGTCCCACCTGCAGAGACCTGGTTCATTATGCCCTGTTAAAATGGGAACTATTTCCACACCATGCCTGCCCATACTGGAGAGAGAAGCAAAAGGAGGAAAATGCTGAAATAAAGGAAGGTTTAGAGTTGGGTGGCAAAAACAAAGGAAAATAGTTGGTCAAGGGGCCTTGATTTCAATGCCAAGATGAATGAGAGAATGCACTCATCACGAGTGAGAGTTGTTCGGAGCAGTGAGAGTCATGTAGGAAGCACAGCATGCCTGTCCCATAGCAGTCATAGAATGGTTGGCAACAGCAGCAATGTTCTTGGTCTGATGATTGGCAGAAGGCAATCCTTATCAACTTGGCCACAAAGTAAGCTTCTCAATGTATGACCTGTTTAGTTGCCCCTGCCTGTGAGGAAGGGCTGGAAAATTGTTAGAAGGAAGAATCTTACAGGAAGTTGGAATTAGAGCCCCCAACAGACTGCAGTGATACAGCTAATATATAATAGTAGTAGTAGTATATTATTATTATTATTATTACTACTACTACTACTACTATACATGTGCATTATAGACAAAGTGAAATTAGTGCCTCAGTGCCATTCATATAATAATGCACTTTGAGGTTTAGGGAATAAAAAGTAGTATAGAAATGCCTTAATAAATAAAAATAAATATAGCATTTGATGCTAACCTTCAAGATCAGGGATAAGCAACTGCTGCAGCAGGTCCAGAGGCCATTTTTCTGTCCCTAGGATCCTATGAGGGATGCCAACCCCTCAAAAAACACCTGGAAGTGGCTAGAGGCCCACTTCTGGTTTTGAAAAATAGATGCTTTATGTTAAACAACGGAGGGACGGGGCAGGGAAAATAGGCAGTCTTGAGAAGCTTGAAGAAGCCAAGAGGCTTAAAGACACCCTTGTGGAGGTGTATGTGGCCCCAGGCATGTACTTTGCCCACTCTTGTTCTAGATAATGCTCTTTAATACTTTCGGGGGGGGGCTCCATTCCAACAGCCCACTGAATCCAGTAGGACTAATGCTGTGTTGAGGCTGTATTTGTTAATTTAGTAAAAGGTTCTCTGCATTCCAGTCTCTTAGCCAGGGGCAGTGCAAATTTTAAGATGACAATCTAACCTTGTTAACAGGCTGTGACAGCTTGAAGAAGGCTTACTTTGTTCCTTATAGCCCCAAACCGTACATTTCACCCAATAGTCTTGACTTACCTGCAGAAAAAAAGAGAAACAGAGAGAAAAAGAATACGTAGTTGTTTGACTGTCAGTGCATATATGTATCAGCAGGAATGATGGCAGTAGGGGAAGGAAGAGGGAATCTTGAGCATAGCAATGATCCCAGTGCTGGGAATGAAAGGCCTTTCCAACAGCTTGGAGATGACTTCTTTATTTGGGGGATTTTCTCTTCCCTCTCTCTCTTTATGAAGAACTGCAGTAGCCTTTTCATTCAAGTAATTTCATTTTGAAAAGATGTTTGGCTTAAGGGTAATCTATAACACAAGTCAACTTTCAGCCCCCAAATTTTCCCTATATCAATATTCTCCTATTGGCCTGTTTAGAACAGTCTCTCTTCCTTTTAGTTTCTTTCTCTGGTTGCTGAATCAACGTGGCCTCCGTAATACGCACTGGGATATATAGTACAAGGCTGCCTTTTTGTTCAATTGAAATTTCTTTCTTTTCCTGTGCATGTGGGACACAAAGACAATCTGTCTGCCACCATGAGGCTGATGTCATTAAACAGGAAATGTATTCTTGATCCTGCTCTGCACATATAAGAAGAGGAATCAGCCGAGCTTTAATATTACATCACCATGAAATCAGTCACAAGGCAATTGCCACTAGAATATAAAGCAGAGGAGGAGGAGGAGAGGATATTCAAGAGAAACATAGATTGGCTTCAGCCAAATCAAGCCATGTTCATTATGAGCAATTTCAGCAAAGCAGCATAGGATGTTATTACAACATGCATAAATAAAAAGCCATGGATTTTACACACCAAAATGCAATACATCTCTACTATTTCCATGTTGCCACTTGTAACTAAACACACCAGAAAAGGCAATATTTTTCATTTTCAAAGCATTCCCAGGAAAATGACTAAAAGAGGGTACAGCAGTGTCAGGACTGGGGGACCACATCTTTCACAGCATTTCCTGAGGGAAGCCTCCATTCTGAATGAGGAAGGTAGAATTTTTGAAGGAGGGCCGGTTCTGTTCATGAAGTAAATGAGAAGATTGCATCGAAAGCCACTGCAAATCATAAACTTCTTAGTGGCCAAAACTGAGGCCCTTTAAAAAGCCAGTGGGCTACAGGTCTAATTTGACAACAACCACTCAACAGCAACCCCGGTAACCTCAGAACTCACTGAGAAATCACCATCTCTGGCAAAAATAGTAGTGGAACAGAACAACAAAGGTCATCCGCTGTGCTAATTAGGTCTTCATTCTCTGTATGAACTGCTTGCGGTAAGCGCACATTATAACTTGCTTTGGCTGTTACCTCTTCAGTTGACAAAGATGTCAAACCTCCTTGGATCATTTTGTAAAACTCATCCATGTCTTGTAGTTAAACCGCACTCACACAACCATTTATTTCCATTATTGTTTCATCATACCTTCCCCACCAAAACCTTTAGAAGGACCCTTCGTCCATATACCCTGGGGAATTTTTCCCTGATTTGAGACCCTTCAGATGCTTTGGATTACAATCCTTATCATCTCTGAACACTGGCCATGCAAGCTACGTCTGAGGGGAGAAAGGGTGCCAGATTGGAGAAGGCTGCCCTAGTCATGTCTGTGTAAGTGAAATAAATGCATGAGCATGGCACATTTATCTGTTCTGGCTGTCTTCTCCCCTTATTTGAGTGTCTCTCCTCACAAACAACTCACATTCCCCTAAATACACACACACACACATCCATTTTTATCACGCATACAGAGAATCTGACTTGGACCCTGGCAGCATTTCAAATACAGGAGTGTCTGGAGTTATATGGTGTTGCTAGCTGCCACAGCAAATGACAATTGTGACAAATGACAGAGTTTTATGTTCTCTATCCCATAGAAAAGAATGGGGATGCTGTGTTCTCCCCGCCTCTGCTTTTAGCAACTTTACAGCTGTTACTTATTGATCTTCAGTGGTAGTTGATTGGTTCCATATCAATGGAGAGATGAAACCACTCTAGGTTTCAGATTGACCTTTAAAGGAGATATCCAAGGTGTTGAATTGATTTTGGGAGGAACGAGTTCAGCACTTTGATAACTCTTGTAAAGTTCAGATTGAAGTCTGGGGTGGATTTACTGTTGTACTTACATGGAACTCACCAGCTGGCACTTCTGATGCTGCTGTTCTGCTTCTTAAACTGCCAGCTTCTGTGACAGCCCCTGAAGAAAGGCCTGCAAACATTTCCTGGCTGCACTACATTGGGCTATTTGCTGGAATGAATTTTTTTAAAAATATATCCTGAGACTCAGTTTCTCTTCCCCAACTAAATCAAAACACTGCCGCATTGACTGAAAGTACATTCTACCCCAAATAAGAGCCAAGGTGTGCTTTAGTCTTGTTCCTCCTATGAAAACAAAAAACAAAAACAAAAAAACTCTGATTTAAAACCAGAAATATGGTTGTGGGGTAGTACCCTTAAATGAAGGGAGTTTAGAACACATATTAATCTCTGAAGGATTTTTTTTATATATATACATGAGAACATTTGTAGTCTTTGCTACCATCTCAGGTTATGCTCTAAGTAAAAATAAGAGCTATAACCCAGTCTCTAATACTGGGCCTATTACTGTTCGACATCAACTAGCTAACATTGTTTCAGAACTGGAGGATATGTAATAATTTACTTCCTAGAATGGAGAATTTACAAATACCGTAGCACAACATTTAGCATAGAATTCATTCACTAGTAGTTTACCTCTCCCATAACTTCAGAGCCTACTGCTTAAACAACCAAAAAAGTCAAACATTCAACCCCAAATCAGCCAAATGGTAGCAATACCATGTCACGTGGGAATGCCCATAATATGACAATGTGGCCTATGTGGGTGCAAACTGGCCTCTGCCCCTTCCACATTGCCTACCTCTTCTTTTAAACTGAAGGTCTTTCCTTTTAGAATAAAGCAGGAAATGACCATCCTACATCAGCACCTTGGACAGATCTGTCTCTGGTTACTGATCCAGCAAGTGCAAAGTCTTTAGGGCTTCAGTATGTGAACTTATTATAATCATTTCAAAGAAATCAAAATGTCTTCCTGCCATGCGAATTTTCTTGCTATTTCCTGAAAACACAGGATTGTGTGCAGTAAACTACATGTCTTGCATAGAGACAGTCCCAGGTTCAATAGACATTTCCCTTGAAACATTTCCCATTCTGTAACAGTCCTAGGAGAGCCAGTGTGGTGTAGTGGTTTGAGCAATGGACTAGGACTCTGCAGACCAGGGTTCAAATCCCTGCTCAACCAGGAAAACCCACTGGGTGGCCTTGGGCAAGTGACACTCTCTCAGCCTCAGAGGAAGACAAAGGCAAACCCCCTCTGAAAAAATCTTGCCATGAAAACCCCATGAGAGGTTCACCTTAGGGCTACTGTAAGTCAGAAACAACTTCAAAGCATACAATAAGAACAGTGACCGTTACTACTACGGTCCTAGACCTTCTATCAGAAGATGAGGAGGGTTGAAGTTCCTTCCTCAGTTGGCCAATTTAGGCATATATGATGGGTCATAGATGTCAAAATACCAACAACTCCTGTTCTGAGACTCTAACAACCACCCATGCTGCCAGAGCTAGCCCTGATTATTCTGCTGCCTGAGGTGAAGACCAAGGTGGTGGCTCCCATTCCATCTACAAAGCCAGTGGAACTGGCAGTTGCCTCTTTCTTTCACTAACACAGATGGCAAGGAATCCTCTATTGCACCTGGAAGACAGCAGTCTAATTTGAGGGACTGGGGGGTAAATAGCACAGTCCACAGACCTCTCTGGCATTAATACCTTGTTGCTACCTCTCAGCAACAACCTCCTGAGGCAACTGCCTTTCTCTGAGCAATGACATGGTTATTAGGCAGGTGGTAGATGCAGAAGTGTCTCCTGTCTCCAGAACTCCTATTGTTAGCTACAGTGGGGTTAGCTACATACTTCCCTCCTGCAGCTGATCCACACACTTCCACACAGGCAGGAAAGAAGGGCAGAATTTCCTGTATTAGCCAATCCTATTTCTTTTTTTAGCTTTTCCTGAAGACCCCTTCAAATCCTGCCCCCTCATCTTTCACCTCCCCTTAACACACACCATGAAAAAAGCCCAATTTCATCATTGAGATGAAAATCATGCAAACAATTTTGGCTGGCAAAATGGTCCATGGAAAGGTTCTCTCCTCACAATCCGAAGTGCTTACCACGTAGCAATATCCCTCAGCATGAATTGAACTGCTGCCCTCTTTGAAATATTCAACACACATTCCAGAAGAAACAAGATTTTACCATTCCAAAGTAATAAAACTCCGTAGCAGAAAGTTATTATGGCATCAATATTTTATGAACAGTCAAACTTATTTATAAGCTTCGCTAACAGGCTAGCTCGAACAGGTGCGATAGACAGCAGCCACATTCGTTCCCATTTTACTTGTCATGAGATGGCAAGCCTAATGCTGCCCTCTGCTGCCTATTCCAGTTCAATATGCAAACAAATCATTTCAAATTTCCCAGAGCAACTTTTCCTGCCGCACGTATCATACTTGTTATGTGCATTCAAGTCGACTTTGAGTTATAGTGACCCTGTCATAGGGTTTTCTTGGCAAGATATATTCCAGGTGGCTTGCCATTGCTTTCCTCTGAAATATGCTCAATAACACTACAGATTTCCTGGTGATCTTCCTTCTGAATACTAACCAGGCCTGATCCTGCCTAGCTTCTGATATCAGATGGGATATTTAGGTAGACATGTATTGTGCGCACCTACATATTTGGGAATGCATGAATCACACTAGCAACTTCGTTTGAGCCAGGGATGACCAGCATGGTGCAGCGGTTTGAGTGTTGGACTGCAAATCTGGAGACCAGGGTTCAGATTCCCACTCAGTCATTGGAACCCCCTGGGTGACCATAAGCAAGTCACATTCTCTCATTCTCAGAGGGAGGGAAAGACACCCCCCCAACAAATTTTGCCAAGAAAAGCCCCTGACTGGTTCACCGTATGGTCATCATAAGTTGGATATGACTTGAAAACACACAACAACCTGGGAACCATGTGGCCCTCCAGCTGTTGTTGTACTGTAAATCCCAGCAGTCCTAGCTAGCATAGCTAGTGGTGATGAAACCTGGAAGATGCAGTCAAACAACATCTGGAGACCCACACCTTTTTCACTCCTCATTTAGGTTCTTTAACACCATTACGGGGACGGGGAGAGCATACAGACACACTTCCACCTACCCTTGCATATTTCTCTTAGTTCTACATGTGGGCTGACCATTATTTTGCATAAATAGTGCAATATTCCACCCTCATCTAAATGAAGATTTGTAGCCTTCAGGAAGGGAAGATACTCATCTTGCTCTGTGCACACATAGACACAAACTAAAATGAACATGTGCATAGAAAAAGTGACAGATTTGTCCCATTTTCAGTCTGTTTCATTTTCACAAGTCTTCACATTTCCATCTTGTGTTTGCATAAATCAGTGAACTATTTTTTTAAGACACATGAATATTTACATTAAATTGCATGTACAAATTTATCCTTTAAAATGATTTTTTTCTCTAAAAATGCACACTGCTATCATTTTTTTTTAAACCAAGGATCGCATTGCACCATGTTCAGAGAAGTGCTACATTTTAACCATCACATTATCAGAGAAATAGGGGTCACTTCTGGCTTGTATTGAAATTCTCAAGGATCATGTTAAACTAAGCATCCTTAGTAGAATGAAGTAGAGGGAAGGCAATTAAATATCTGGCAATTTTTTTAAAAGGGGAAAAAATCATGCTTTTTTAGTACTCAAGAGAGAGAGAGCGAGCTCTGATTTTAAAGAAGGAAAATTATAAGACAAAAGAGTAGGTGGGTGGGGGGAAATGGCTAGCTAGCATTTACCATTTTTTTGTTTGTTTGTGAAAAGCATTAAAGTAAATGCTATCATACTTCAGAGACAAAGCAAGGAGCTATTCTGAAGAATTTGGGTTTTTTTAAAAAAAAGATAGAAATACAAAGACATGTATGTTCAAAGGAGAGTTCCATAACATACTACCAGCACCTATTGCTAAATTATTATTTTAAAAGGTTTTTCAGTTGTTTTTTTAAAAAAGCAGCAAATAAAACCAGACAAAAGGCCTAATCTTGGTCACTATCTCTTTTTTCAACCTTATGTTTGTTTCACCCTGGTTCCACATCAGTGTGATTAATTTCTGGGGATGGAGGGATTGGAAAACCTGTTCAACAGTTCTATGCATGTTCACCCACATTTCTCCTATGCATGTTCACCAACATTTCTCCTAAAAATGTATGCATTTTAGCCTAATATAATATATTTTTGTGTTTCTGCTACTGTAGGGTTTTTGTCTGCACATTCCTCAAGATGCTCATTTCAATATACTTTTTTGTTTTGTGGACTGGATCATAAAATTCAGTAAAGTATGAAGTGCATGAACTGCAATTTGTAGACTGATGGATGTGAATTTGCTGTGCCCAAACTGAACTAATTTCTCCATTGTACTATACATTCTTTAGAAAAATTACTTCTTAGACAATAACTCCCAGAATCTTCCAGCAAGAAATATGGAAGATGTAATCCAGAAATGAGTGAAGTGCTGCCTTGGGGGCTACATGTGTTCCCCAAGGCTTTTTTTTTGGGGGGGGGTCCAAGTCTACTGGATGTGTCTCATGCTAAAAAGGGCGAACTGCCTTCTGTGAAAGCCCCTAGAATGGTGATTTGCCTTTGGAATAGGACACTGGTTAACATTGTTCAACAACAGAAGTGGGCTGGAGTTTTTATTCTGCCTTCTCTGATATTTCGTATTTTGGAGATTCCAGGGCAGTAAGTACATTGTCCCCCAGAGATACAGAAATTGTTTACCCAATTGTAGTCAAATCAGTCATTTTTCCAAATTCAGCATGTGAATTCAGCATGTACAATATACAAAGCAGCTACAATTGCAGTCAGTGTTTTAACTGGGTGAGGTTGGGAGGAAAATGTTGTTCCCCAACAATAGATTACAGAGGTTAAGTTCTGGCAAACCTCTCACACGCTCCAATCCTTCACAGGTGAAAATAAGGACATGTCTGAAATATCTCAAGTCTACACATGAAAGTTCACAGCCCATCCACAACTTCCACAGGCAACTACACATTGCTAGCAACCCTATTTAACTTGCTTTTGTTGGGTTTTTCTGCAACAAGCTAATTTTCACTGATAGGATAATCGTAACTTCTGTTTAAGATTCTCACACACAGAGAGACATATAATCAGAGAGAAATGTATATATTTGTCATTGTTGTGTGTCTTTAAATCATTTAGAACTTACAGCAACCCAACAGCAAACCTATTGCAGGGTTTCCTTGGCAAAATTTGTTCAGAGGGGGTCTGCCTTTCCCTTCCTCTGAGGCTGAGAGAGTGTCACTTGCCCAAGGTCACCCACTGAGTTTCCATGGCTAAGCAGGGATTTGGATCCTGGTCTCCTGGAATCCTAGTCCAAAGCTCTAACCACTATACCACACTGTGTCTCTGCCAAAGCCTATGCCTGACAAAGTACCTGATGAAACATCTTAACTACACATAAGACAGTTTCCTATTTTTGCACAAAATATAGATACACATGGGCATTTTGAACCACTGAAAATGTATTACAAGGTCATTATATGTATGTACATAATATAGTAATAATTAAATCTTTAGTTATTAAACATTTAATTGACTGTTTTTATATAAATATTTAATTATTTAGTTTAATTATTTAAATCTTTATTTATTAAATATTTAATCTAATTAAATAATAAGTAAAATTGAGATCTCCTGAATACAATCCTTACGGCTTACTAGAAAGCCAGGGTCCCTCCCTACGTTTTGACATCAGTGGTAGATGTCACGGGGGTCACAGGCTGATTTTCCCTGCAGATGCCCCTAGCAAATTCAAAGTCTATTCTTTTCTGCAATTCCTCTGAATAAGGCAACAGAAAGTGACCTTTTTGTCACTTTGTGTCACCATTTTGAGATGGACTGCAGAGAAAAACACAAGTACAGACAGTGCATTGTAATGGTTTGAGCAATGGAGACCAGGATTTGATCCCCCACTTACCCATGGAAACCCACGGAGTGACCTTAGGTGCATCACATACTCCCAGAAAAACCACATGATAGGTTTGCCTCAGGGTCACTGTAAGTCAGAAACTAATTGAAAGCACGCAATGTCAGTGTGGTTCTAAGGTACAGATGGCAGTATGTTTGCATGCTTTCACACACTGGGAGTTTTCTATATGGGCAAAAATTGTCTGAAAATCATACTTTTTTTTTAATTGGGGTTGGGCTTTGCAGAGGGGACTGCTGGAGGACTTCATATGTTGCAAAAATGCTGTTCGGGGCCAATGGTCGCACTTTGCCCACCCTGGTCTCATATGGAAGTACAGTAGAAAATACATCCAGTCCCACTTGAGCAGATAAGTGAGAATATAAGGAGCCACAGACTCAACCATAGATCTTGCATATCTTCTTGAGTTCTTTGGAGGAAAGGCAATATACAAACAGAATATATATTTATACAACACTAGAGGATATACCACTGCCAGCCTACATCCGCCTATCCTGACCTCAAACATGTTTGCTGAGGAAATACTAGTATGATAATAGTCCTAATAACACCACTCTACACATTGGCCTTGTATGGAACATGATAAATACTTTGGGAACCTCTTATACTGCGTTATTTGCAACATTTTCTCCTAGGCCCAGTTGGTTTTCCTGTTTATTCAAGAGGAAACACTTTGTGTTGCTCATGTTCTTCTGTTTTCCTCTCTTAATAACAGGGAATTTGTAGAGAAACCACAAAATCAAAAGGGAAAGAGAGAAAGAGAAAGTGAGGAAGAGAGAAGGGAGGGTAAAAAGCTCATAAATAACAAATGGTTTTTCAGTTGAAGTAATTTTCAGCTGAAGTCTTTATAGTCTCAGAGGCCATCAACATTTTATTCTCCTGCCCAGCTCAAGGGACATGAAAATGAGAAAGAGCATTCCCGACACTAACATCTGGATCTCTCTTCCAGTGATAATGGGAAATTCCAACATAGCGGTGATACGAGTTCTAATAAAACACTGGCCTAAAATCCTAGAAAAGCTGCCTGGGGGGAAGATACATGAGCTTTAGACTGATGGTTAAGGTGCGATACTAGACATGATTTGCCTTGAACTCCCTTGAGCAATGAAAGAATACCGGGGGGGGGTTAAGAAATGAGACCCAGAGATGCATCTTTGTGCACAAGAGATTCCAAATAAGATGGCAGATTCCCTAGTAATAAGAAACTTCTCACTCCAAAGCACCTACAGAGCCAAGTTAGTCTCCCTCCTATCACATAAATGTAAAATACAAAATCTAGAACAAAGGCATAACATTAAAATATAGAGTAATTCTATTTTTACACAACTTGAAAATGTTCAATAAAATGTGATATGGCCACCAGGGAGCCAGTTAAAATGCCTTACAAGTAAGGTCTTTTTTTTCCCAAGCTGGCAGACATCTATGTTTTTAATTCGCATCTCCAATTTAGGGTACTTAATTTCCTAATTAGGTTAAAAAAGGAACAATTTTCCTTGGTGTGACCACAATCTTCATATTTATCATATGTTACAAACTGGTCTTTCCCATTTGCAACCCTCTTATGTAAGCCCTAGTTTATAGATACATTTACACACTTCATCATGTCAGCTTAACATCCCATGACCTCTATTTCAATGTTAAAATTGTGAGCTATATTTAGATTCTGCTATGAACATCCTTCCATGGGAAAGAGACACACATACAAATGTGTATATGTCTTGCTTCTTTCTGCACCTTGTAACCTGAAAGGCTTGTCTGAACTCGGTCTCTGAACACTAGGTGGCAATCAAAACTTACTAACTTCCTTTAAAACCTCTGTTAGAAAAATAGATTTGTATATGCAGGAATTACTGGGGAAAGAGGCTTCTTTCAATGGGCAACTAAAGGCACGAGTGGTCAGATGCAGCCCTATGAGAAAAATAACCAAGAAGGTGCAGTGTGCAAGTAAGTCTAGAAACCCCTGCAGTGAAGGCAAAGGGCTGCATATTTCCTTGTAATGTCACTTGACACATAAAGTATTAATTTTAGGGGTTAAACACAGATATTTGAACATTTGTATTTTGAACCATAAACTCCCAGAATTTTGCTGGACAAGCTGAACAGAGAATTCATGAAGTTGCAGTCCCAAAACTAATTTCCCCATGTTTAGGTTAAACATAAAGAAAAGGACTCTGATAAGCACAAGACACACATTCGCATAACACCTAGAATAAGACTATTTGCTACAGAAATAAAAGAATAGCTCTTGATGTATTCAGAGTAGCCACCAGAGCATAACCTCCCAGAAATCAGAACTGTACTCAAAAGATAGGTTTGAAATGAGGCGGTGAATGTCAGTGATGAAAGATTTAGGCACACTGTATTTCAAGTACATCCATAAGCAAAATCAAAGTTATGCAGAGAACAGATGTTGCAGTAGTCAAGTAGACAGCTGGGGATGAGTTCCTTAAGGACAGCTTTGTTTCTGCCTAAATGAGATATTCACAACCAAAGGAGGCAAGCCAGCCTCAAAAGACCTGTAGAACCATATGGAACCATATGAGCCTCTTGGGTGACATGATCTATGCTGAAGCAAGAGCTGCCCTAGTACTCTACAGTATAGTGAAAAGCAAGCTGTCATCTCCTTCTTACTCAACTAAACAGTCCTACTTGCACCAAGAGTAAAATAATAGGAATCACAGAATTAGAAGGGATTTCAAGAGCCATCTAGTTCACCTCTGCCATACAGGAATCCACGGGCAGAACATCCCTGAGATGTGGCTAATGAATACTTCTTAAAAATTTCCAGTGAAGGCAAGAACTACCCTCTTATATAGTCCAATCCATTGTTAAACAGTTCTTACCTTCAGGAAGTTCTTCAGTGTCTAATCTGAAGGTCTTTCTGCACTTCATTGTTATAGCACTATTATTCCACTTTCAGCAACCCAAAGAATCATAGGACTTGCAGTTTAAGGAGGGGAATTTAGAATTCTCAGCCAGAGAACTCTTGGGCATCAGTAAACTACAAACTTCAGAATTCCACAGGATGTTGAAAGTGGAATAATAGCATTGTAACAATGCCCAGAATCTCCCTTTTATGACTTGAATCCATTGGTTTGGATTCTAGCCTCTGGAATAGCTGTGGATGTCGTATATGCTGTGGATGTAGCGTATCTCGATTTCAGTAAGGCCTTCAACAAAGTTCCCCATGACATTCTTGCAAAGAAGCTAGTAAAATGCAGGCTGGACAGGGCTACTGTTAGTTGGATTTGTAATTGGTTGACCGACTGAACCCAAAGGGTGATCACGAATGGCTGCTTTTCATCCTGGAGTGAAGTGACTAGTGGGGTGCCACAGGGTTCTGTCCTGGGCCCAGTGCTGTTCAATATTTTTATCAACGACTTGGATGAAGGAATAGAGGGCATGCTCATCAAATTTGCAGATGACACCAAATTGGGAGGGGTTGCTAATAACGCCAGAGGATAGGATCAAAATTCAAAATGACCTGGATAGATTTGAGAGCTGGGCCGAGGCTAACAAAATGAAATTCAACAGAGAGAAGTGTAAGGTCCCACACTTAGGTAGAAAAAATGGAATACAGAAATATAGGATGGGGGACACATGGCTGGATAGCAGTACATGAAAGGGATCTAGGAGTCTTAATAGACCACAAGCTGAACATGAGCCAGCAGTGTGATGTGGCAGCCAAGAAAGCCAATGCAATTCTCGGCTGCATCAATAGGAGTATGGTGTGTAGATCGAGGGAGGTACTGGTACCACTCCACTCTGCTTTGGTTAGACCTCATCTTGAATATTGTGTCCAGTTCTGGGCACCCTAATTCAAGAAGGACATGGTCAAGCTGGAGCAAGTCCAGAGGAGGGCAACCAAAATGGTGAGAGCCCTGGAAGCCATGCCCTATGAGGATAGACTTAGAGAGCTGGGTATGTTTAATCTGCAGAAGAGAAGGTTAAGAGGAGAGATGATAGCCATGTTTAAATAATTGAGGGGATGCCATTTAGAGGAAGGAGAGGGCTTGTTTCCTGCTGCTCCAGAGACCAGGACAAAGATCAATGGATTCAAGCTGTAGGAAAGGAGATTTTACCTGAACCTCAGGAAGAACTTCCTGACAGTCAGGGCTGTCCGGCAGCGGAATCTGCTGCCTCAGAGTGTGGTGGAGTCTCCCTCTTTGGAGGTTTTTAAGCAGAGGCTGGATGGCCATCTGTTGGGAGTGCTTTGAGGGTGTTCCTGCATGGCAGGGGGTTGGATTGGATGGCCCCTGTGGTCTCTTCCAACTCTACATTTCTATGATTCTATGATTCTATAGCAGGAAACATGTCAGAATGTCTAATAGTTAAAGACGGCTATTTTTTCACAAGATAAAAATACCAGCACCCTAAGGCTGCTTCTTGGTTTCCAAACTCTTTATCATCTTGGCTGCCTGTTTTTTTTCTGGCTATGTTCCAGCTTGTCAATACCCTTTTAAAATAATGTGGGTGTTTCTGCTAGATCCTCCAGTAAATAGCACAGTTTTAGGTGGAAATTAAGACCAAAATTCTCAGCACAGAATTTACTTGTGTGCAGAAAAACATAATTGCACAGATCTGGTAAACTATCTATAGAAAAGTGAGGATAGGTATGCTATATAGGAAGAAAAGTGTCATATTCATAATGCTGCTAGTTTAACACAACCCTGAAGATGCCCTAGGCTGTGTGCACTGACTTGTGGAATATGCACAATATACCTTTGTGAGTAGACTCCAGTCCACATCTGCTACATTTGGGATTTATGGCTAATGAGATCTGCACCTACTTGAACATTAATTAAACAAAATGAGATCTAGGAAACATACAAACCAGGATTTTATGTATAATAATAAACGTAGAAAGATAACAGCAACAAAATTCAATGAACTGAATTTACTATCCAATTTAGTAGAAAAAATGTTATATGCTTTTGCTCCTAGTGAATGAAGGTTTGGTTTCCAATTCCATGCCTTATGCTCACAAGAAGGAAGCTTTAAGACAGGGGTAGGAATTATGCAGCCCTCCTTCCATATGTCAAACTGCAGCTCCCAGAGCCATAGCCAGCCTAGCCAGTGGAGAGGAATGCTGGGAGTTGCAGTCCAGCAACTTCTGGAGAGCCATGTGATTCCCACTCCTGCCTCAAGGTTAAATCCAACTGTAGTATTATTTAGGGTTGACCAAATGACATGAATAGGAAGCAATTTGTTTGAATGGGGCTACTCTAAATAGAACTAATATTAAATTTAGTCTTTAGTTGGATTAGAGCAGGGGCAGAAGCTGAGGAACTGGCTTGAACAAAGAGTATTGAGTGAGGGTTGATGAAAAATTCAGTGGGAGGAAGTAGAAGGTAGCTATTATTAATAGGAGGGAAAAGAATGGGGCCCCTGCTCCCTCAAACACCCCCTACTTTGCCTGTTGTACAGTAATGCTTATAAAAGTCCATCTTATTATATTTGCAGGCTATTATGAGAACTACGAGAGCCAACGTAGTGTAATGGTTTGAGACTATACGGGTGGGGTACTTAAAATTCTCAGCCAGGGAGCTCCTTTGGTGCCTCTGATCAAACAAAAAACTCCAGGATTCCAGAAGTTGCAGCCACGGCAATTACAGTGAAATCATAGTCCTATAACTGTGTGGTTTAAAAGGCCCTATGGAGGGGCAAAGATTTCCCCATCCCCAAAATAATTAGGTGCCATTTAATGCTCATAAGAATGCACAAGCATGGAACTGAATGCTGGAATACAGTCACAGGCTACAATCAAGTATGTTTCTTTAGACAAAAAATGACATTCTACATGCAAAAGGGCTTTAATTCTTTTTTTCATCAATGGCAGCCCCCTGGTCACAATGCAGCCAGTTTTTGAAACCCATACCCTCCAGATAAGCTGGTAATATGGTGTAGATGGAGTCACACTGTTCAGCAGGTTTATTGGACCTGCAGTGTAAGTTATGTGAGAAGCCTGCCCATTGTTTGCTAGGACCCCTGGGTGTGTGTGGGGGGGGGTGAGCATGGGCAGTGTGAGATCCAAGGACATACATTAGATGAGAGGACTTGCTCTGCAGCGGGAACAAAGCAAATTGTCTTAGCGGGCACTCTGCTCTTCTGGGAAGCCCCTGGGATGGCATCTGGGTAGGGGTATACTATTCAGAAAAAGAAATGTAAGTGCCTGTTTTGTAAACAGATGTTTCTACACATGTTTCCAACATCATGGTTCCTAGAATGAATAAAAATACACAATAGATCATGAGTTCCCCTGTAGCAGCCCTAGAGAATGGCAACAATTCAAACAGACATTTTCCTCTTTTTTCTTACTGTACAATTTATGTTCAATACAAATTGGACTCCCCAGGCTCTTAATGTGGATGAAATTTATGTCTATAGCCACAGGGTTTTTTTTTTTAAAGTAATATCTATTATATTCCAGAGCATATAGAATAGCAATTTGGGGGGCGGGGGAGATGAATGTCTCCCATGAAAGTGAGCAATAATGAAGAAGATAGAGAAACATAATACTTCCAAATGCCCTCTTTTCTATCACCATGAACTAATCCTTCACTCTACATAGTAGTAATTGACTTTGAATGGTGTAAATTATAAGCAGGCCATAAACTATGCTGCAGGACTAAACAGGGATAGCTATTTTCCCTACACTTGAAGGGAAAAAAAGCCAAAGCAACTGGATTTGGAGATGACAGTTCTCCAGGCAGCTGCTGCCTAACAGGGTAGTCTGCTCACAACCCCCAATGTGTATTCATTTATTTGAGCAAGGGGGCTTGTAATATCACATTTTACAGCTTGGTAAGGGAACATGCACTCTCAGTGGCCAAACATGAGCATATAAGTACTCGGGCTGTGCTTGCCTGATAACCCCAATATTTTATAGTTCCAATAGGTGGATTTTCTGTTTCCTGTTCCACATCCTTTCTTTTCCTACACCATTCTATCTTGAAGTCATTTTTGTCTTCTGTCTCCTCCACCAGGTTATGTATTTCATTACGAACAAGTTTTAGTAAGTTAATCTAGTTTTATATGTTTTACAAAAGAAGACTTAGCTTATTCATTTTCTTTGCCAGGCTCTGGGTGGGTATGGGACTGATGGTTGTTCAGGTTTTGCCCTACTCTGCTTGCTTGGCCTCAGCACCTGGTATTCAGAATTTTTTTGTTGTTGTATCCCTCCAAATCATTATGACTTACGGTGACCGTAAGGTGACCCTATCATGGGGTTTTCCTGGCAAGATTGGTTCAGAGATTTGCCATTGCCTTACTCTCAGACTGAGAGAGTGTAGCTGGCCCAAAGTCACCCAGTGGGTTTCCATGACTGAGTGGAATTCAACCTCTATCTACAGAGTCCTAGTCTAACACCCAAACCACTACCCCATGCTGGCTCTCAATTCAGAATTATAGGGAGTCTTATTATGATTACTCTGTTCAACTATTATGTTTCCTAGCATTTGACAGACATATCAACATGTGATCAGCCACTGATATTGGCATTTTTTGTTGTTGTTTTGATCAGGATATGTAATCTCTGAGGTTGCAATGCCCACATTATTCCTCCAGGCCCACACCTGACCTTCGTATTGTGCTGATGAAGTTGTCACCGTATTACTAGATATGCTTCCACCACAGCTACAGCAATCCTCCTCCACAGACACCATAGATTTTCCTTTTAAAATGAGGGGAGGGAGAGGTTGCAATAGGTACAGAAGCCCATTGTTGTCACCGCTGTAGGCCATATCCTCCCAAAGACTGGCCAAGAAATGGCCAAAGCCAAAGTGGATACAAATTCCTGTTTCCATTTTCAGCTGTTTTTCTTCATGGAGGATAGAATGTGGATGGGAATGTGTTTCAATGGTATTCACCACTGTTGGAAACTTCAGGAAAGCAGACTGACCAATTTTGGAGGATCACGCACACAACAAGACTTACCCCTGGTTTGCATAGGTCTGCTCCCTGAGTTTTTAATAATCATAGAATCATAGAAATGTAGAGTTGGAAGAGACCACAGGGGCCATCCAGTCCAACCCCCTGCCATGCAGGAACACCCTCAAAGCACTCCCGACAGATGGCCATCCAGCCTCTGCTTAAAAACCTCCAAGGAAGGCAATTCCACTACACTCCGAGGCAGTGTATTCTACTGCCGGACAGCCCTGACTGTCAGGAAGTTCTTCCTGAGGTTCAGGTGGAATCTCCTTTCCTGCAGCTTGAATCCATTGCTCCTTGTCCTGGTCTCTGGAGCAGCAGAAAACAAGTCCTCTCCTTCCTCTATGTGGCATCCCTTCAAATATTTAAACATGGCTATCATGTCCCCTCTTAACCTTCTCTTCTGCAGACTAAACATACCCAGCTCTCTAAGTCTATCCTCATAGGGCATGGCTTCGAGGATAGACTTAGAGAGCTATCTACCCATCTATCTATCTACAGTGGGCCCTTGGTATCCATTAGGTTTGGTTCCAGGACCCCCTGTGGATACCAAAATTCATGTATACTCCAAGTCCCATCATTTACAATGATGTAGTAAAAGGGCATCCCTTATATAAAATGGCAAAATCAAAGTTTGTTTTTTTGGATTTTTTAACAAGTATTTTGAAGCTCTGGTCAGTTGAATCTGTGGATACAGGACCAACTGTGAAGAAAAAGATTGTATGAAGGTTTATCTAAAGCAATATGAATTCATGTTGTGCAGAGCTATGCTGGCCTGGTGGAATATTAGAATCAGGATATCAGAATGCAATGTCAGAATCTAGAGGAAAAGCACATCAAGAGGAAGAAAAGAAAGAGATCAAATGACTGGGGTCAGAAGCTTGTGCTGTGACCTTTTTACCTTTCTTTGTCATTTTCAGAATCAGCATCTTTCCAGCTAGTGAAGCTATTGCTTATAGAGGCATAATGTTGAATTAATTTCATGTACTGCAGTGGTTGGAATCAGTAAGTTCTTTCCCACTTGATTTGTGCTAAAATACTGCATTCCTCTATGGGTTGATGTTCACCCACATACATTTTGTCTGACATGGTGACAGGTGACATAAACATCCGTTTCATGGGACTCATAGCTCACTCAAATCACTCAGTGATTCAAGCTGAACATGTGAACAGACTCCAGTGTTATTTTGATCATGAAAGTGAACATAAAAGATTTATCTGTGATGCTTACTGTGGGATGGCTTTCATATATTCAAACCATTGCTTGGATCTGAATTAATCAGAGGCCAGAATTCAATGCTATATTTACATTGGACCCTATCACTTTCCCCTTCCCTTCTTCAGTACTCCTTCCACTTGTGCACTCTAAAAATCTGCTGGACCACAAGGAGATGGATTTCATAGTAGTTTGCAGTAGGAAGGGGGAAATGAATCAAGTCAAAATTTCATTGTCATTAATAGATGTATATACAATGCTAGTTTTTGAAGATACATTCCTTTGTTCCCAAAATGTATCAGGCCTAATAATATTCTTTATCACTGACACAGTATTTATTGGCTTCAAGATATTAAAAACATCACCTTCCGTGAAATCCTGCCCGCTCATTGCATCAGAAGCATGTCTGGCTGGGGCATGGAGTGGGTGGGGCCTTTTCCAGATTGCACAAATTTGTATATAAATGACCTCTGACCCTGAAGGACATTTGCCCAAACTCAGAGCTAGGAAAGTCCCTATCCTGCTTTATGCAAATGATGCCATTATCCTTTCTTGCTCTAGACCTGGATTGAAACATCTTCTAATGAAATTCATAAACTATTGTATGTCCAACGATCTGAAAATTAATTTTGGGAAATCCAAAATCACGGTCTTTGGAAACAAATCCTCCCAATGCCATTGGTCTCTCGACAGGCACACCCTAGAACAGGTCAAAAACTTTTCATATCTGGGACTGTCATTTCATCACACTCTGTCATGGAATATTTATAGAGCAGCTATTCTTCAGAAAGCATCAGTTAGTTCAGCTGCAATAACATGCTTCTTCTTCACTAAAGTGGGCATGCATGTATCATCTCCCATTAAAGTGTTTAATGCCAAATCTGTTGCACAACTCTTATATGCTTCTAATATCTAGATGGGGGAGGAGATAGATAGGCAACAGACAAAGTTCTTAAGAACCTTTCTTCAACTCCCCAATTGTGTCCCTAATTCTGCGCTTTTATTAGAAACAGGGGAAGGCTCTCTCTTGTCAAGGGCCTGGTGGTATGCTTTAAAACTCTGGCTAAAAGTCAGTGTTTTTAGGGTAGACTCAGGTTTGCTTGTATATCTGTCCCAGGATGATTATTTAAGTAGCTGGTCCAAGCTTCTTGACAAAAAAGCAGCTTCAATCAGTCTCTCTTCCTCTCTTCTCTCCAATCTGGGTTTGAATATTGCCCTTAAATCTCTCAAACAAAGACTGTGGGATATAGTTTTTTGCAATCTGCACTCCCGCTCATACATATCGTGCTCACCTAGTGCAAAGAACGTTTATTACGCTGGGCCTTTTCAATTAGCTGACTATATAAAGAACCTGTCAATGGCTAATGACCACAGATTTTTTTTCTCAGACCAGATGTAACATTTTTTCTATTGAATTACTTCAAGGGAGATTTGCCAGGGTCCCATATCTAGAAAGACAATGCCCTTGCAATAATATGGAAGTTGAGTTGATGAGGTACGTTCTTTTGCCCTGTAGCTATTATAATCAGGCTGTCAGTATATAATTACTCCCTTATTGAGTAAATTTCCTGGAAGTTCACACCAATTTTATATCAGGTTTCCGTTGGAAGGTAAGTCCTCAGATGTCACCCTGGCTGTTGCTAAATTTCTCACAGAGATGGCCAGGATTAGAGCTCATTGTGTATTAGATAAAAGTTGATTGTAATTGTTTTACTGTTTTGATTTTTCCTTTGGATGCTTTGCTTCTGTTCTATGCTTGAGTTCTTTTTTGTCGGATCTGTGGATCGCAATAAATGGATGATGATGGTGATGATGATGATGATGGTGGTGGTGGTGGTGGTAGTGGTGGTGATTGCACAAGTTCCTTCCTGGGGAGGTTCAGAGAGCTTTGTCTTTCTTATACATCAACCAAGCTCCTGTGGCTTTTTCATTATGCTGAGCTTTTGCAGAGATAAAGATCTTTGTTTCACTCATTTTGTTTAATGAATTAGGTTTATAGTACAAATTTTACTTTAGTTCTTGGATTAGTTTCTACTGTAACTTAAAACTGTTCTACTGTGTTTTTATGCATTTTATGACATGTTTCTGGCAAGCTGTTTTGAGTCTATTTTATAAAGAAAAGTGTGACATATGTTTTTAAATAAACCTAATAAATCCAAGGATCTTATCCCAGCCATTACATAATTTAGGAAACATTGGGCAGAATCCAGCCACAATTAAAGCTATTTCTGTTCCATTCATTTCACTGCAAGAGGGTTTTACTTCCCTAGACCATCACAGTGAATATAGATTTTGTTTTAGATTTCAAGAAATGCTGCCAAACTAGCAGCTTTCTTATTTTTTCATAAAGCAAAACATTTTAATAACTCCTTCTGCCAAGCTACCTGCTGAGGTGAATCATATTGAACTATCTTCTGTGCTTGCAACAGCCCTGTGATATTTTATTTTATTTATTATCTAATAATTCAAGAATTTTGTGGGCTATATTCTTTTAATCTGAGCACATTTCCCCCCGTCTCTTACTTATGCTGCCAGAAACCTGGAGTATGGTATAAAAACTTTCATTACCAGATTTAGTATACTTCTTCTACAGTGACTGATTTTTAATATAAATGGATATGGTTTGCTTTTTCTGGCTTTAAAATGTCCCCAAAGATTATCGCATTACTCAAATATTGCTATTGTTATATATGCTGGCATATTTCTTTTTCTCAGTTCTGGAACATGGGTGTCTCACAACAGAAAGTAAAGGGAGTGTGAGTCTTTGACTGACACAGGTGTTCATATTTGGAGTCTCAGCAGATATCAACAAAATTAAACAAAAAAAAACAGCACAGCTTCTATTCAGAGCTTCAATTAGAAGCCCAAATGATGGAAGCAAATGGGGAGGCTGGGCAGATGGTCTAGGAATGATAGCAAAACTTGACTAGGATCCATAAGTGTTGAGACCAGGAATTAAACCAACAAGGATGGAAGTAGAACATAGAAAATTCAATGAGAATTTTTGGAAAAAGTATGACAAGGATCAGAACTTGGAAAATTATTTTAAAAGTTGTTAATTTCAGTTATCATTGAGAGCCAGCATGGTGTAGTGATTTGAATGTTGGACTACAATCCTGGAGGCCAGGGTTTGATTCCCCTGCTCAGTCTTGGAAACCCACTAGATGAACTTGGATGCATCACACAAAAACAGTTATCATGCCAATCCCAGAACTGTCAGTAGATGTGTTAATAGGCCATATGCATCCACACTTTGATATAGTTTAATTGGCAAAATATCTAATTGGCATTAATATAAATTATATATTGGTATGCCAGCAAGGTCACACTGGCTAAGAGGAAAAGCTTGCTGAACATGTGCATTGCAAACTAGATCAGAAAAGTCCTCAAGGCATGGCCAGGTTATAGTCAGGAAATAATCATGGAAATTCCAGCAATGATGAATTTACAGTTAGCCTTCAACAACTCAACTTTTAGAGATAATAGCATTTGCAATGTTCCCACAGGACAGCTGATTGTCTTAGTTCCTCTTCCTCTGACCACCAGACTTCCCTTTTGCCCCATACCTCTCCAAGCAACCAAGGAGCTATCACAATTCTTATTAGCCTTTTTGTCACCTAACACTAAAATCATTAGCTCATTCTGGTCACCACTGTCTACCCTCTGGACTCCATTGTTTCCTCTGCCAGAGAGCCATTAACACTTTCACCCTCAAGGCAGAAATACATTATTTAAACCCCAGTTTTGGGCTAGCCAACTCACCGTACACTGGTTGCTGGTGGTTGCTCTGCCACTCTGATTCCTATTTGTGGACTGTCCTTGGACTCCTAGTCTAAGCCACAACACTCTTCACCTCTCTATTGGATTGGTAAATATCACCCATTTTGTCCTTAATTCTTGCTATCCAAAGTTTTCCTCCCTTTCTCTTCAGTTAGCTTTGTGTGATTGTGAGGCTGTGTGGATCTTGTGCATGTGTGATTAGAGTTAGTAAGGTGGAAGGTAGAAATAAAAAAAGGAGGACCACTTTATAAGTAGATAGACTCAATCAAGGAAGCAAAGACCCTGTTTGCAACCCCTGAGCAGGGCTGTTGGATTATCAGGCAAATCTCTCATTTGCAGGGTTGTCATAAGTCAAAGTCAATGTCATGGCAATTAACAGCAACAGTATCAACTATGATAGATTCTCTTTTGTGCTTCTTTGAAATTCATCCTCTAATCCCACTTTTCCTATTAAGCTTCTGACATAAGTCCACGTCCTACCACAACTAACCTTGAGAATCATAAATGTGATTATAATTACTACCCTAGCCTCCTTTTCCCCCTCTCCTTAATTAGTTGTCTGTAGAAATGTGAAGCCTTTGGGGGGGGGGATGAAAAATTCAAGAAAAAAAAACATTTTTTCTAATTTTTTTCCTGAAGCTTTTTTCCCCTGCAAAATTGGAAAAAATGGCTTTGCGGATATTTTCTTTTTAGAATGGATAAAATTTAGAATTGAGTAAAATTTTGAGAGAAGAGGTTCATCATATATTTACTGCCCCAAAGTCATTTCTAAAAACCATGGAAGCGAAAGTCTTTTTTTTTTTTAAATGTAAGGCTGTGGCAGATCACTGTAAGAGCTAAACACTCAAGGGCCTACAAGAAGATAGGTGCACCTGTGATTTTGCTTTCTCCTCGATTATCAAGTTCTTTCAAAATTTCAAATGCTTTTCATCACCTTATGAATAAATCTGAGTCCTAAAAGAATCCATGTGTAATTTAACTATAGTGATCTGCTGAACTGTGGGTTCCTATTGTGTGTCTGTTTATTTCTGCCCATGTTAAAATGTTTAACTCTCCATTTGTTCTCTATTGAATTTTGCATAGATATTGTGCGCAGTCTGAATATATATTTTGGCTTTATGATGGTGAGTCAAGCACACCATACCTGTTAATACTGTAATTCCCGTGGCGTTGTTAGGAATAAAATATTGTACATAATAATTTTTTGTAGAACAGTTGGAACATTGAGGCCATTTCCCCACGATGTGGCTATAACACTACAGCAGTGGGTTGTTACCAGTCTAGGAGCTGTGCTACCAAACGACATTGTCACTATGCAGCTGCTATTCCATCCCCAAAAAAATCCGCTAAGTGCCTCCTTTAGTGCGTCAATCCGGTCAGCCGGCTATGTGCGGTACTGTAATAGCACTTGATAGCATTTCCTGTTATCATGGATCCAGCAGTGGGTGAAGCGTGGGCATGCCCAGCTTGTCCCTCCTTCCATGGCATGGTAACTTCAAAATCTATCATCTCTCTGTGTTTATTTTAAAGTTCTCTTTTGCGTTAAAACTTTTCATTTTTTAAAAATACATTTTTAAGCATTATGGCATTAAAATGCAATAGTGTACTGGCTTGTGGTACAGTAACAACAGTGTTGTGCTAGTATGCTTTCAAAGAAAAAAAAAGCCTAGTCAGGGGCAATGGGGTGGGGTGAATGTGGGGAAAGGGAGTGGCCAAGGATGCTGTAGTGTGGAAGGAACACCAGTGGTAATACCACTGCTCATCTGCTGAAGGCAGAAGGGTGTGAAAAACAGTGTTCCTAACCTGGTACCATAGCACGAGTGGCAACGCCAGAATTGTAACAGTACAACATGCTAATGGTGTCTAGTGTGGAAATGGTCTGAGTGTTTAACTATGTATTGCATTGCTCGTGGCTTTGCGTGATTGGTGGATAATCCCTTTGTATTCAACTATACATGTACTAAGAGTTTATAAAAGTTGATTTTTGTGCCTATAGCTTTCAGAAATCAACAACCACTACAATCTGGGAGCTGTAGTGCTTGGGGTTCTTGAATCTAGCAGGCCCCTCTCCCTGATTTACCAGCAGACCCCAGGGGACAGACTGAAGGCTCACAGTGTGGTGGCAGCCAGAGTTGCTGAACTGTAGAACAATGTGGCTGAAGAAATGGTGCCAGGCAGTGGAGTCAGGAGTAATGGCAGGAAATTCAAAAGGGGTCTGGAAGAAGAAGGAAGGGAGAA
The DNA here is from genome assembly GCA_948474755.1 of Ctenosaura bakeri. Lineage (NCBI taxonomy): Eukaryota > Metazoa > Chordata > Lepidosauria > Squamata > Iguanidae > Ctenosaura > Ctenosaura bakeri. The sequence goes on along the minus strand of CAOLHI010003605.1, from coordinate 48,290 downwards.
AGAAGGTGATCAGGAGGAAGGTAGCCAGTAAGGTAAGTGTGAAGGAGAGCAAAGAGAGTGAGTGAGAAGACAGACATGGAAGGAAGAAAGTGGTGTGACAAATGGAGAACAGAGACAAGATGGGGGACAGAGGCTAGGAGAGCTGGACAGTGAAAGACCAGGATTGGCAGACAGAGTGAGCATAAGAATGGAAGAGGAATGGGTGGCAGGACAGGTGCCAAGAACAGGGCAAAAAAAGCAATAGCAGACAAGGTGAAATGGAGGGATGGAAAGACAGTTGGAAAAGCTGGGCTACAGGGGGAGAGGATGGAAGGAAGATGCCACTCCACTGGGAGGAAGGCAAGCCCACGAGTTGGCGAGGCCACAAAGGGTGAGTGTCCTAGAAGAAGGAAGAGTGGAAAGAGCTAGGTAGATGTGTGGGAAATGCTTTACAATAAGTGAGAAGGTTGAGGAAAGAAGTCACACCCCTAAGTAGGCTGAGAAGAGGGCTGAAAAGTTAGGTGGCCTGAGAGGATGGGACAGCCTTATTATTTGTTTTGAATTTCTAACTCAAATTTACTCTGATTGGCAGTCTTCTTTATTTTGAGTATTAGCTAGCAAGGCACACCAGTTCTGTGACAATAAAGTATCATTGGTGTCAAGAGTCTATCTACAAGGAATGGATCTGCACACCATTGCTGCCCCAGCCCCTTTAATGGGATGGTGAGGGGTACACCTACTTACTGTATTGCTTCTGTAAGTCTTCATAGTAGTTTCACCCAACTTAAAAAAAATAATATGATCTGCTGAGTTTGTTTGTTTGTTTTAAATGGAGTTAGCGAGTCAAGGTGACATTATTACAGGCAGTGGAACTTTGAGGCTTATAATGGCAGGTTTGTTGGTATGGATGAATACAAAAAGGAAAAAAAACCTTATAGTGACTCTTTTTAAGTAAGAGCCATTTTAATTTCACAATATTTGGATGTGTTGGATACAATTCCTCATATCCCCAAACACACTGTGCTGTCCTTTATTTGAGCCAATATGTTGTTCAAGCCCATGAATTTTTCTTCCCCAGAGCAGGGTCACTGTAATATGAAATCATTGACAACTTACTATGGGAAAGAAATCATCATTCTGTCACCAGCAAAGTGGCCTTCAGTTCCTGAATTATAGTCCCTGCTCTCTCTTTCACAAGAGAACGATTGATTCCCCTTCTTTATTTACATAGAGAAAGAGCGCCAATAAATATAGCCCAGATTGCTTCACTTGCTGTACAGCATGTCAACTACACATACACAGAAGGCAAGAAATCATCTATGAGCAGATAATTTTGCCTTTCCTCTGCTCTCTCCCCTTCATCCCCAAACGCTGTTCTGGAAGACTGGGAAAGCCATTTCCAAACTATGCTGAGGGCTGGATTTAATCCCATGGTGTTCCAATGAAACAGGATACATTTCCCTCTTCTTTGTAGATACTTATTGTCAGGAACTGAATTCACACACACACATATAACAGTGCATAAACACTATTTATTAGGAGTGTGATACATAGTACAGGACTTCAGTGAGTGAACTGGAGGCAATTAGCAAAATTCAAAACATAAAAGGCAAAGAGTTTCTCATCCTGCCCACAAGAGACCTTGAAGTTCTGGTTTAGCCTGGCAGCGCTTATCACTACATTCCTAGCTTTGTTTACCTAACGACCTCTGGTTCTCATACCTTGTTACAAGCAAGCTGCTACTTAACTCCTACTACATGTCCCATAACTAAAATATGGAGGGCTACCTGACACTTATAGTGTTTATTTTTTTTCTGGGAGCAGTCATGTTTAATCTGATGAGGTAAAATCAACAGAGAATCTTGAAGATGAACAAATGTTTCATGAAGTTGGCTGGGCTCCATGGAAGCTTATGCCAAATATAATTTGGAAGTTTTTCAGATGCTCTTTGGGTTTTTTTTCCCCGACTGACAGTTTACTAAAGGTAGCAGGTCTAACATTTAATGGCCACGGAACTGGCAAAACTGCTTTGGAATATACCTTCCCTAAGAACAGCCTATGAAATTCATGGGGTTGCGAAAAGCCAATAGGCAACTTGAAGGCAAATGTCTGTGCACGCACACACATACACCCATTTACCCATCTAGGGAACAAAAAGGAATTCTATAGGCAGTCTTACCCAATATAGGGTTATATAAAATATATGACAATATAGATTGACACTTTTAACATAGGGATGGGAATCATGTGGTTTGTTTTTTATTTATTTATTTATTTGTATCCCGCCTTCTCCATATGGATCGAGGCGGCGAACAACTTACAAATAGCATGTATTTCGAAACATTTCTATACATGCCCCCAACAAGCTGGGTACTCATTTTACCGACCTGCGGAAGGATGGAAGGCTGAGTCAACCTTGGAGCCGGGGCAGGATAGAACTTACAACCTTGTGGCTTGCAGTACTGGCATTTAACCACTGCACCACCAGGGCTCCTTTTTGTTCATTGCATATACCCCTCCCTAGTGGGATTCTACACAGACTTCAGGGTCTTCAAAATCCCAAATGAACCCCCTGAAAGTGCTGATATCATTTTTTTAAAGAAATGGACAAAGAAATTTTTTTTTCAAAAACTACTTCAGGGCAAGTGCCTTCTAGTTCCTGGAACATCACTTCTGATTCCTATAAAATGGTGGTGGTGTGGCACACTAAGGGGCAGGAGAAGCTGAAAATGGCCTCTGTCCCTCGGTGGATGCCCACCCCTGACTCAATTTGGCCTCTGCCTGGATGACAAGCCAAGACATCAGCCTTTGGCAAATATACTTATTTATTTGTTATATTTATATTCTACCTTAAATCAAGTTCAAGGTAGCATATGGTACTCTCCTTGTCCACACTGTGTCCTCACAGCAACATCCTTGTGAGACAGGTCAGACTGAGAAAGAATAAACTGACCACTAAGTCAGTTTTTGTGGTCATTGCAGGACCAAAGAAAATGTACAGAAAATGTCAGAATATGTCATCTTCACTGTTCTTTAATCACTACACTGGGTACAGGATTCTTTTGATTCACATCTGAGTAATCAAGAAGGCAGAAGCCCAAATGTGTGTGTGTGTGTGTGTGTGTTCCATTTGATGAACCAAAATAAATACAAATATTAAAACACTTTCTGAATCAACAACTGCTTGGAGTCAGAACGCTGCTACTACAACTTGTGGGAGGCATTTAAATATGTAGTTTCTAGGAAACAGGAACACTCACAGCCTATCATACACCTTATGCTATTACATCTGTTTGTGGTGCTGTTGAATACTGCTGCACTATTTGCATTATGCTGAGGGGAGTTTTAGGGTAGGGGTAGGGGTGGGGGAGAGACTGAAAGAGATTTGATACTCCAACAGTACTTCATCTATGTGGAACAGTCACATTTCAAGTTTAAGGCAGGGCTGTGAGACAGAATACAACAAAACTAAAATAAATATTTAACTGTCAGGCAGAATAAATTAAACACATCTATGACTAACTAAAAAGCAGCAGGAATCCTTTTACTCCAAATCACATTAGCCTCTAAGGCAGTACACAGATTTTGGGAGGAGAGGTCAGTTCTAGAATCATTCTTGAAATGAAATACTTTGGTTTAATGTGTCATTCTTCTAAAAGTCCTCTAAGACACTTCAGCGTTATTGACCACATATTTCAAATGGGGATGACTAGAGCTAAGGATGGTTGAGAAATACAGTCCTCCCTTCAAGGGTTTGATCTTAGTGAATTTGATCATTCATGAGTGTGCATGCTCCCCGCTATTCTCCTCCTCTCATTGCCATGCATTTTGCCCCAAGGCAAGCTCTCTGAGCTGAAACAGAAAGAAATGGGGAAGGAAAGGCTCCAAGGAGTCTTCCTTTCCTCCTTCAGAGTTTCCCTCCTCCCCTTCCCATGCATTTTGCTCTAGTGCTGAGAACTTGTGCCAAGGCAAAATGGAACAAAATGGATGAGGGGGATCCCTCCCAAAAGCCTTCCTTTTCTCCTCTGGAGTTTCCCCGCTCACCTTCCCACGTATTTTGCCCCAGCATGGAGAACTCCCACCAAGGCAAAACAGAAGGGAATGGGGTGGTGGTGGGGAAAAGCTCCTAGGAGCCTTCCTTTCCTCCTTCAGAATTTCTCCCCTTACCTTTCTATGTGTTTTCTCCATGCTGGGACATTTTGCATGGGGAGGGGAAAAGGAAAAGGAGAGCCCCAGAAGGGAGCAGATGAGGGAACTAATTGTGACTGTTCCACTTTTGTGAGGGTTCTATGCCCCAAACCCTCGTGAATGTGGAGGGAGGACTGTATGGGGAAAACAGCTTTGGTACAGAAAGGAAAGTTCTTCTAACTTTTAGCTCTGGCTTGAATTCAATTGTTCTCCATTACCTGTTCTCCATTAATGATGTTTTACTTTTCAAAACAAAACACCTCCTGTTGTGGGCCTTCAAGTCAAAGCTGACTTATGCTAACTCTCTCCTAAGGGTTTCCTCACCACATTAAGGTGTGTGAAACACACATGCATCTGCCATCTCTCCAAATGCAAAAAACCAGCAAAATTGTTGCTGTGGCACCAGAATACTACATTTCTCCAGCATTCTCTTTCTGTGCATTTCTTCCCTGGTTTTATCTCTCAGAGAAAGGCCCTTCATGTTCCAACTAAGTTAGGACAGTTCACTTGAGATACTTTAAAACATCCAGATATGTCTTGTTTTTACTGTAACTATTTCTTTTCCTTTCTCTTATTCCATACAGCCATTCATAGCCAAACATCCTACAGTATGTTCTAGATTCTTAACATTGGGCTGCAAACAGGAATATGCAGTAAATTTCACTGAATTCAATAAGACTCTTTTTTGAGCAAATCATCTTAGGTTTCCATTGTTAACCAACATTTAGGCCATTTCCACACAATATCACTACAGAGCAACAGCAATGGGTTGTTTCTGGTCCAGGAGTCATGCTACCACACAGTGTCAACCCTGTCCAGCTGCTACCCCATCCCCAAGCATTGCCAAACTGCTGTATTCTATTTACAGGAAAAAAAATCCATTAAGAGCCTCCTTCAGCACTTCAATCCCATCAGCTGGCTCAGTGTGGTACCATAAGAAGACTTTATAGCCCCTCCTGTCCTCCTGGATCCAGGAGTGGGTAGGGTGTGGGCATGCCCAGCTTGTTCCTCCCTCGGCTACTCCCATGGCATGGTAACTTTAAAATCTATCACCTCTTCATGTTTATTTTAAAGTTCTCCTTTGAGTTAAAATTGTATATTTTTAAAAAATACATTTTTAAGCATTATAGCGCAAAAGTTCAAAAGTGTACTGGTGTGTCATGCTGTTACAACATTGCTGTGCTAGTATGGCTTCCAAAAAACCCCCACAAAAAAATGCCCTAATCAGGGGCAGTGGGGCAGGGTGAAGGCAAAGCAAGGGAGTAGCCAAGGATTCTATAATATGGAAGGAACACCAATGGCAAAACTGTTACTTATCTGCTTAAGGTGGAAGGGTGCGGAAAAGGGCGCTCCTAACCCAACAGCATAGTGCAAATGGCAATGCCAGGATTATAACAGTACAGGGCACTAATGGCATATAGTGCGGAATGGCCTTAGTTATACTGGATTAATTTGCTATATTTAGATTTCACACTTCATCCAATGGATGCAAAGTGTAGCACACATGCTCTCCCCCTCTCTATTTCATCATCACACAACCCGTGAGACAGCTCAGACTGAGAAAGCATCTCATGGCTAGAATCTGAATATTCCAAGACCTAGTCCAGCACTCACTGTCACGTCTCACTGTTTCCTTCTTTCAATCCCATGTTACAGATTAGACCCATAACCTTCTATGAAAGATTCTTAAAACAGTCACATAAAGCATCAGGTTTACTGTCATTGTGATGCTTGAGAATCAACCATATCATCTGGTTACAATGCTATCTGGAGATAGCTACAGTATTAACCTTATACTATGCCAGTGGAAACTCCTCCTTAATTTTTTCCCTCATTTGGCAGGAAAAGGAAAGGAAAAAAGAAACCAACATTAATCTGCATAGGAAAAGAGGCTCATGCTATGCTTGTGAAGCTTCCTTTAGATATATGTATAAAAAGTGAGGCTACGACCCTTACACACACAATACATTTTTGGATATACAACTTCCTTGTAACTTAAGCCAGGATACTAATTCAGTGATTTCTTAGGCTGCAAATCATTTTGGGAAAACACATGAATATGGTGATGCGCAGCCACGTTTCCATAAAAGCTGCTCAGCAGACTTTTATACATTAAATTTATAGAGCCATTTAAGCAAATGTCACATTGGGCATGACTGCCCTTCCAAACAGCAGCTACATCAATACGAGATTATGATGACAAGGCAGCTGATCTGTTCCCTGATCGATGCGGGACCTGAGAGCAATTCTAAAACTTTGCTCAATATTGGCCGTGCCTAAGAAATGATGAGTGTCTAGGGATGTTATGGTTCTGACTACTAATGCTGTACCCTATCAAAGTTATTTGGGAATTGGCTCAAGGTCTTCAGCTGGCAAATAGATCGGCATATTATACTTGCCAATAACAAAGTACTCAGAAGGGGGAGAAAGAAACACATTCCCCTTTCTTCACTATAAAAACATCAAAGCTTCCAAGGTCTGACTCACATGGCAAACAATGCTAAGAAATTAAAAAAGTATTCTTATACTTGGATCTCTTCAGATTGTATTTTAAATGTGTTCTTCTTTCTTTTCTCTTATTTTAAAAAAAAGCCCATAAAATACAGTGGGTTTGATCTGAGTCACCACTTGTAGGCTAGCCAGTGTGAGGGGCTCAGGGGCAGGCGTAACAGATATTCTCAAATTTTCTTGTCCTTTACATGAAAGCATGTCATGACACATTGCGATGCCTAGCCTCAGCCTGATCCTGTCAATCTCCAGAAATTTTATTGGGGAAACGGGCATTTCAGGACTTTCTATTACAATTTCACAGCAGAGTTTTTATACAGCAAGAATATTTAGGTAAATGGAACACTGTGTTTTGTGCAAAGAGCATGGCTTTGAACAACATGATTTTTACACACAAACCATGATTTATTTATTTATTTTTTAAAAAAGTTCTAAAGTACAAACATTTCACAAAAACTCAGCGGTGAAAAAGTTTTCAGACTTTTTCATTCTTGCTTGCAAGAATGAAATAAGGGAAGAGTTACATTCCCAATCACATCCCTTCATGCCAGAGCTCACCCCATTCAGTAGAGAACTGTGAGCCTAGAGATATTAGAAAAATATTCTGGCTGAGACTTCTAAATGCCCCTCCCTAAACCATAAGTCCCAGGATTGGCCTGGCAGTTGAAGGTGAATCATAGCACCGTGTAGTGTCAAAGGCCCCTGATGTTGTAGACTGCATGTCATTTCTCACCAGAGGCTATTCAGGCAAGGGCTGAGGGGATTTGTAGTCAAAAAGCAATTGGAGAGTCACATGCTGGAATTCTTGTTGGAATTTGAACAAATTCCTCAAACATTCCTAGTACCATGATGTTACATATTGCTTGCTGTCATCAGAGTTAAAAATACCACAGAACAGAAGACAGATGCAACTGTATTTTCTGTTCCTTACAGCACAACCCAATTAGAACAAATATTGGGGGAAATGAAATAATTTTTGCTCTCTCTGAAGACAGATATGATTGACTGACTATGGAAGGATGTGATATTAATAAACAAAAACAAAATCCCTGCACTTTTTAAATTTAAAAATACATATTTTCCTCAATATCTAGCAGTTTCCCCTTTTTTTTTTTTTTTGAAATTACATTTTGATAATTAAAAACTACCATTATTCTATATAACAAAGAAAGTGTCACCAGTCAGGACAATGACTCAGAGGGATCATTCCTATCTCCACAACACAACAGTGGACACCACATCAATATACAACATAATACCTCTCAGAGTTATAAAAAGTAGAACTCCACATGGACTCCCTCTGATGGTCAATGCATAGAATGCTTCCACTGCCATGCCCAGACAAAAATAATCAATGAGAGACAGAATTTACCACACAATCTCAGCCACAAGGAACAAGATGCTTATACGTGGTCTCAGGAACAATGCTAATCCTGTCATCAGAGAGGCTGACAAAGGAGGAGCCGTAGTCATCATGGACAAATCTGACTACATATAGGAGGCTATGAGGCAACTATCCAACACTATCATTTTATAAAATCCTGTCTAATGATCCCACAGATGAATACCAGAAGGAATTACACAGACTACTCAGGGAATTTCCCATGAAGGTGCAGCACCAAATCTGAATTGACACACCCAAGGAGCCTTGATCAGATACATTCTATCTATTACTAAAAATACATATACAGGGAAACCCTGGATATCCCATCATCTCAGGTACTAGAACACTCACAGTTGGTGCTTCTGGATATATGGACAATATCCTTAGACCATATGTCACCAAGACTCCCAGCTATGTGAAGGACACCACTGACTTCTTGCAGAAATTACAGTGCTTCCACAAACTCCCAAGAAACACCATCTTAGCCAATATAGAAGTGGAATCCCTATATAAGAACATCCCATATGAGGATGAACTACAAGCTATCAGGAACATCATGCCAGATGGGACCTCAGCAGACCTAGTCACCAAGATCTGCAACTTTATTATCACACACAACTTCTTTGTTTTTGGTAATAATATATAGCTTCAAGTTAACAGTACTATCATGACAACATATATGGCACCACAATATGCCAACATCATCTTGGGTGACAATGCTTTCTTAACTCCTGGACCCAGAAATATCTGCTCTTCCTAAGGTACCTTCATAATTTGGACTCATGGAGAGGACTCATTCAAGAAATTCCACCAGAATTTGAACAACTTTCACCCTACCACCAATCTCAGTCTAGAACTATCAACAGAACAAGTTCACTTTCTGGACAACACTGTATAGCTACAGAATGAACATCTTTGCACCACACTGTATTGCAAACCCACTACAGTTTCTTCCCTGAGCACACTAGCACACTACAATGTATCACCAAGCCCTCTGAGCAATTGCTTCTGTTTACACCCACAAGACAAGGAGGCCAAACTCATGGAATTACAACAGGCATTCCTCAAACTACAGTACCCACCATATGAAACTTAAAAAGCAAATCAACAAGACTAGACCTTGTACCTGAAGCTAATCTATTACAGAACAGACTGAAAACAGGAAACGGGAGAATCCCACTAATGGTCACATACGGCTCCCTCCCAACTGAGACCACTGAAACGTATCATCAATGAACTACAACCTATTCTGGACAACAGTGCTGCCCTCTCAAGGGCTCTTGTTGGCAGGTCTACAGACAGCCTCCCAGTCCCAAACAGTTACTTAGGCTACAGGAGGACATACAACATGGATGGATAGAACTTTCAAGACTGTGCCACAAACCTGGGTGCCAAATCTGCCCACACATTTACTCAGGAAATATCATCACAAGACCTAAACACATCACCTAGAATCACTTGCTTATTCTCTAATGTGATATATGCCATTTGCTGTCAACAATGCCCTTCAGCACTCTACAGTGGAAAAACAGAGATACCTGTACCCAAGGATAAATGGACACTATGAATAGCAATACACAAAAACCAGTTGCAGAACACTTCAGTCTTCCTGGGCATCCCATCTGGAACTTCAGAATAGCAGTTCTTGAAAAACTACTACCACTACTACTACAACTACAAAGTAAGACTGGTGAGGAAAAACGCAGAATTTGAATATAATCCCCAACTCCAACCCACTCACAGTTGGTTGAACAGAGACAACAGTTTCATGGCACACTACACACATTATAACACTAGTTAATACCCCAGCCTCATGAGGGCTCCATTGGTCAGTTTATTACTTCTCCTGTCTGGTATCTTCCCAGCAACATATTACAGTTCAGTAACTCCCTTCACCATTCATATTGTTATCTATTCGCCTTGATTTTAGGCAACATCTTTCATCTTGCCTTATCCCTCAACAACCATGATTAAAACTGAACTTGACACTTCATCACCATACCCACATGTTTTGCATTTCTATTGCTATTCACGCATACAGCCTGCTCATAGGAGTCTGTTCCTAGATCCTGTACTCCAAGCATCTGATAAGGCATACTTAAATCTTATGAAAGCTTACACTACCAACCTTTCCCCTCTCAATTAGTCTCAGAGGTGTCATAAGATCCTTTTGCATGCTAATCCAGACTAACACGGTGATGTCTTTGCATGATGTGAACTAGTTTAGAATGGCTGAACCAGAAGTAAGCTGCAGCATTTTAAAACAGAATACCAGCATATTCAAAGTACAACGGAACCGCATTTTATAAAAACAATGATTCAACCCTGGAGTTAGACATAGAGTCCACTATTGTGGACACTGAAACACACCAGCCTCCCAATTAGCCTGTGATCACCTAGGTTAGGCTGGATTAACCATAGCTGCAGCAGCCAAAGCTACTGCCAGCCTCAAAATGAAAAACAGGAATCCCCTGAAAGGATAGCATGTCTAAATATGTAGAAGCCAGCTAGCTACATGTACACAACCAGACTAGCCAACTGCACTTAAGGTAAGGCCAAGGCAACTTTTTAAAAACCCTCACTAAGTAATTAGGAGGGCTGCACAAACTGAGTAGTACCCTTCCAATAAAATCCTCCTTACCATCATAGCCTAGAATGGGAGAAACCTTGTTTGCAGTTATGGGAAAAGGAAGAGGAGGTGGCACCATTAGGAATACTATTAGGGACTATTATGAATTTATAGCTTTAATTTTTTTTTGGTCGTTGTTGACAGTTAGTCTTTAACTCCTTGTTTTTATATAAGAGAAAATGTGCCTAGTATTATTCTGCCCCAAGAGAACAAGAGAAATTGTAAGAGAATACTAGTTCTTTTGTGCTATAGAGTTTGAGGAAAACAAGTTTTATTAAGAGTTGTATGAAAATGATGACCACGTAATTAAAAAAAATGTATTAGTGTTGTTTGAAACTAGAAACAGAGGATGAGACTATCAACAAGTATATGATAAGGAAGGCCCAAAAGTTTGGGCACCACATAGAACTGGAGAAAGTGGGAAAATGCGGCCTTAAAACACAGTATTTACTTTATGTAGTAATCGAAATGAAAATATATTTAGGATGATGTATATAGATGGTATTTAACCTCAAGTAAGATCTCTAAGGCCATTTCCACACTGCACTGTTATAGTGCTATTATTCCACCTTCAACATCCTGTGGAGTTCTGGAATTTGTAGTTTACTGAGCCCAAAGAGCTGTTTGGCTGAGAATTCTAAATGCCCCTCCTTAAACTGCAAAGTCCAGGATTCCACAGGATGTTGAAAGTGGAATAATAGCACCAAAACAGTGTAGGGCAGAAATGGCCTAAGAATGTTTCAAACCATGGCTGGACATGTCAGGACAAGGAAGGCTCTTTCATACGTGGTGGACTTGTAAAAAGACAAAAGCTCTTGGTCTAAGGTTTATATGTTAATTCAAAAAATTTTAAAGGTAGGTTTTGTAATGTCTGCAGAAATGTTTTTGCTGGACATTATGGATAAGGCTTTGGGTAGTAAATATGGACTTTTTCTTTATTATATGATTAACAGCTGCCAGAATATTGTTTGCTCAAAACTGGAAAAGGGCTGAAGCACCAATGACAAAAGAGTGGATTGTTAAGGCTGCTGAGCTATTCCAAATAGCCAAGCAGACATGAGTTTTAAAGGATAAGCCAGTTGAAGATTTTTGGAAAAATTCGAAACCATTTATGGACTTTTTGAGCAATAAGAAATCAAATAATGCAGAAAATTGTAGATACAATTATTCCTGGTTTTCTTAGGTGGATCTGTAATGGTAAAACAATATTTTTCTGTCTTTTCTTATTTTCTCTTTCTCATTGAAGTCTGGCAGGAGGGGTTAGAGCCCTTTTGTGTTTAGTAAACTAGTATTTAGTAAATTAGTTAGTGTTAGTGTTAGTGAGTTAGTGTTTAGTAGGGTTTTTTTGTCTATTGTTGTAGGATGATGTTTTAATTTTAGTTTATGTTAAAAATGGTAGTTGGTGTTTATGTTGTTTTGCATAAAAATAGATAAATAAATATATATTTAAAAAAAGAGTTCTTTCTCTTGCTCACAAGTGGCTAACTTCTTATATCCCCAGATTATTTCTCTTTGCCTGTTTTCTAATATTCATAAGCTTTCCCCCTTTTCATTCTTGCTTCCTTCTTATCACTGGTAACGGGTCTTGAGAGCAATGGAAGCATGTGAATTATGGGTTGTTGTTTTTTATCTGTTTGTTTGTTTCCTGAAATGACCCCAAGGTCTGTGCATCATTTTATCTTCACAACAATCTTGTGAAATAGATGTCTAAGAGAGAGTGACTGATTCAGCATTATCCATTGAATTTCATGGCTGAGCAGGGACTAGAATCTGCATCTCTCAAAATGTCTAACATTTTAACTACTTCCTACACTATACTAGCTCTAAACGCAAACACCATTTTTGTTATTCTGGTTGGAAGTGGTGTAAATGAGGGTTCATTCTGGCAATCTTTGGCACGAGAAAGTAAAATTGGCATACTTAGAAGTAGAGTTGCCTGTTGAGGATTGTCCTAGGCCCTGAGATTCAGGACCAACACATGAGATCTAGGAATGATCCTTTGGGATGTCACAGAGAGCAGACCCTGGTGATGTCATTAAGCATAACACCTTGAGCATGCACCATAGTTGACTAAGAATATGCCATTTAAAATTTTAAAACATAATAATTAGGAAAATACACATGTATGCATTTTCCAAAGCAGTGGTCTCACCCTGAGATTCTTCCTTATTGCCCTGAGGACTGGAGACCAAGGTCCAGGCCCTGAGATCTGGAAATCCTACCCAGCAGTAACAGTCAACACTGTAAAGCTGCTTGGGAGTTGCCACTTTAATACTACAGTTCCTTAGACAGCACTTGACTTACTGTAACTTTGTTGGACAGGGAGAAATTAATAGGAGAATTCTGAAGGGCAGATGGCATTATTGATAAGCTCAGTAAGTCTTTTCTAGCAAAATGTTCTGATATGGGAGGGAGACTACTGGAGGGCAAACCAAGATGTACTTCTCCAGTGTTTTCCTTCTAGAAAAAGCATTCCAGAAGCCCAAATTCTTGTATTTTGAGATGTACCATTTCAGATTTCTTTGTAACTACATAAGAATTAGATCATTTTTAAGAATACATGAGAATTCAGTCCCTTATATCTGCTGAATTCCACCACAAATGCCTAATTCTTTCTATGAGACATTATGGAAAATCTTTTCTGCTAGCTTTATTTGAAATCTAGCTCCTGGAGGAAGAAGGTCCACCAAAATGCTGTTGAACTACTAGCATGTATTGAAGTTCCATCAGATTGCATTTAATCATGCCAGACTTAACTTGCAGTGTACAAGGCTCTTAGAATGGTATTCCTGCACAGTAAACAGATTGGTAGGTGATGCAAACATTAGATAATGCACATAATAAAGCAATTTGGATTGGGGGCAACTTAAATTCATTTTGAACCAGCTTTGTACACTTTGTAAAATCTTTAAAAAGTAGAAATCTGAGTAGGACTGACACAGAGAAATTTCCACATCCCTACAGTTGCCATCTAATAATGTTCTGTCAGACTGCATTTCATTGTGCCACGTTTAACCTGCAGTGTACCAAACTCGTAAAAATTATCTTTCAAAACAGTAAATGGATTGGCACAGTGTTTGGTGACTGCAGAGCAGCAGTCTGCTCAAAAATCTCACTTCTAGCTTCAATCAAAACAGTCGGAGATTGGAAGAGAATACTGCAATGATTTGAAAGGCCACAGCATGTGAACGTTTGAAGACCCATCTCGCATGCCCTCTCTATTGTGATACTAACAAGTGGATGCTAGCAACGAGTGTTCTCAGTGGGTGGTATACCATGGTATATCGATTGTACATGCTATTCACAATGACCCAACATATTTGACTGTTTTGTACCACAGAATGTGAAGTATACAAGACAGAAGGTGGCAACCAAAATAAATAAATGCATTTTAACAATCCAAGACTGCCTCAATATTACTAATGCTTCCTGCCAATGTGAAAAATGGAAAAAATCAGCAATGAAAAGAGCCAACACGATTCTTGGTTGCATCAATAGGAGTATGGTGTCTAGATCGAGGGACGTAATGGTACCACTCTATTCTGCATTGGTTAGACCTCATTTGGAATACTGTGTCCAGTTCTGGCCACCTCAATTCAAGAACGATATCAACAAGCTGGAGCATGTCCAGAGGAGGATGATCAAAAGGGTGAAGAGTCTGAAAGCCATGCCCTATGAGGTGCAGCTTAGGAAGCTGGATATGTTTAGTCTGCAGAAGAGAAGGTTAAGAGGGGACATGATAGCCATGTTTAAATATTTGAATATTTGAAGGGATATCATGTTGAAGAGGAAGCAGGATTGTTTTCCACTGCTCCAGAGACTAGGACAAGAATGAATGGATTCAAACTGCAGGAAAAGAGATTCCACTTGAACCTCAGGAAGAACTTCCTGATGGTCAGAGCTGTCCAGCAGTGGAATATGCTGGCTTGGTGGAGTCTCCTTCTTTGAAGGTTTTTAAGCAGAGGCTGGATGGCCATCTGTTGAGAGTGCTTTAATGTGTGTTCCTGCACAGCAGGGGGTTGGACTGGATGGCCCTGTGGTTTCTTCCAACTCTATGATTCTATGATTCTAAGTACTTTGGCTTTTTCTACTACCAAGAAGGTGCAAACATTGTTGAATGGTGGAACATGAGCTTTATGTTCAAAAGATTCCAGGTTCTGTCCCTGGTATCTTCAAGTTGAAAGGATCAGATAGCAGACCCCTTTGTGGCAGAGTATGACAGATGTGTCATAGTCCTACAGACACAGTGGCAACACAATGTGGATGACATAATTGTGTGTGTGCCCTGTACCTGCTTAAACCACTCTGCTGCCCTCAGGTGTGGTAGACAGTCCGTTCACTCATTCTTTCATCAGTGAAATAAGATTCAACTGCCAGTTCAATTTGTGGTGTAACTACTGTTTACAAAATCATAGGACCACTGAGTTGGCAGGAATCTAAAGAGCCATCCAGTCCCAAGCCTGGTAGAGCTGGAATCTAAAGCATCCTTGACAAGTGGCCACTGAATCTCTGCTTAGAACCCCCAGTAAAGGAAAGCATATTACCCTCTGAGGTAGCCCATTTGACTGTTGAATTTCTCTTAGAAACAGGAAGTTATTCCCAGTGTTTATTCAGAATCTCCTTTCTTGTACTTTAACTTCAGTCCTATTGTTTAGAGCAGTGTTTTTCAACTTTTTTCTATTTTCTTTTCTCTGTCACTTCTCTGTTTTCTTCATTTCTCACTTCTCTCTGTGACCTCCTGTGGCCCCCTTGGAATACCCTGGAGGCCCCCAGGGGGCCATATGGGCCCTTTTTGAGAAATACCGCTTTAGAGCAGCACCGAGAACCTCCCTCCATCTTCCTCATGATAACCCTTCAAATATCTGAACTGAAATATCTATATATCACCTTTGAATCTTCTCTTCTCCAGGCTAAACATAACCAGTTAAAATTATGGAATTGTAGAGCTGGAAGAGACCACAAGGGCAATCCAATCCAACCCCATGCCATGCAGGAATACAGAATCAAACCACTCTCAACAGATGGCCATCCAGCTTCTGTTTAAAAACCTCCAAAGAAGGAGACTCCACCACATTCTGAGGCAGCATGTTCCACTGCTGAACAGTTCTTACCATCAGGAAGTTCTTCCTAATGCCCAGATAGAATCCTTTTCCTGTAGTTTGAATCCATTGCCTAATGTCCTAGGCCATTTCTGCATGGTGTCACAGTCCCACGAGGGGGACATAATCATGGGATATTTGCTTAATGGAAAACATCTATTAAGCACCTGTGACTGCACAATGCTCCTGTCACTTTAAGAATTAGCTAGCAATCTCTGGTGGGAGGATTGTTGGTAGATTTCTTATTAGTTCTGTCATTCTTAGTATCTCTAATTTGCTAAGGTTCAAAGGTTCCACCCTCCCCTTGAAAAGTCAGGTTTGGGCCTGGATTCTCAGATTGTTGTGACCAGAAGTATTTTCACCCAGCCTGACTGGTTGCATCAATTATACACTTTCATATATAGTACAGTCTTGGCCATATGCAATATCATGACTAAACTACAGACTGCACCTGCTTATGTTATTACTGGAATGCAGTAATAAGCATTACAGGGAGATGCTATAAGGCAAAATATTTGTGAACAATATAGCTTGGCTTTTATTTCAACTACACTGGGAAATAGTCCTTTCCTGGCTGGAATACTAAGTGCTGATTATCATCTTTGAAGCCCTCTATTATCTGTCTTAGGGTCAGGTAGTAAAGGACCAACTTCTCTCTCAAATCCAGCTGCCATGGAAATAACATAGGAATCTCCCATATAAGGGATCAGAACACTGCTTGGTTCATCTACCTCAGATTCTCCATTGATAGGCAGAAGCTCCTTGAGGTTTCTGAAAAGTGTATTTTACAGTCTTACTTGGAAAAGTCAGGGATTAAAGTTGCTGGTAACACGCAGAGGAGCTCATCAGCCACCCTCAAATTTCTTAAGACAAGAGGAGGCCAGTATATACCTGCAGTGCTCAAACTTTTTGAAGCCAAATCAGTAGCTCAACTGTGTTATTGATCCCAGCTGGGACCTTTGCCCAACCCTGCACCATTAGAACTTGTGCAATCCAGTTTTCTAAGATCAGCTTTCCAAGCTCCAAAATGCATCTCCAACGCAACTCTGAGTCAAACTTTATGAAAGTGAAGGCCAGAATGTGGGTAACTATATTCAGCTACTGGCTTAGACTATCCTTCTTTTCCACTGGCCTGACTCCACTAACCTTGAGAGATGACTTCTAGTCTATATGGAAATAGACAGTGATGGCCAAAATTTCATCACTGGGTTTTTCTCCAGAGCTTCTGCTAGGCATGGGATATGATAATGCCAAAGCAGCTAGCAAACATTGGGTGGTAGATACAGAGCAACAACTGGATCTAGCTAGCACTCCAACTTTTATTGCTAGCGACTCCAACAGATATCTGGCCTCACCTATGGCATACTCAGCAAATCTAGAAGTACCTAAACACTGGAAGGCCTTTACTTTGGCACAATGTCATGCCCTTCTCTCAGCTGTCCTGGAAGGCCAATACAAGAAGACCCCCTTTTCAGACATACTATGCCCCTGTGGCTCTGGCCAAATAGAAACAACAGAGCATGTAACTACTCCAGTGCTCATACTACAGGGACATCCACCTCAGCCTTATTTCACCCGTCTTGCATAAATACCAAGGACACACTGAAGAATTCTACATTTCTCTGTTACTTTCAGAAACCAACTCCATATAACATATAATGTTGCCAGATTTTGTGCAGCAGTGCTTAAAATTTGTCAAGCATTGACCTCTGCAGTAGATTAGTTCCAATCATGTCTTGTTATATGGGAGCTGTGCAACCTGAACGGGGATTTTAAATATTGTCTTCAATCTGTGTTTTTATCTTCCTTTTCTGTGTTCCCTTTTTACCTGTGCTGGTTTATGATCATCATAATGATTCTATTCTACTTGGAAAAGTCAGGGATCAAAGCATTCCAAACATGTGCTCTAGAACTTAGCTATGACCATCTCCCAAGTTAGGACACCAACTACTCAGGTCAGCTAGGATGTCTCCCCTACTGGCCCTGGCCCCTTCTGAGATGTGGGCGGCCATAACTAGGGAGACAATGTTTGCAGTTCTGGCACCCAGTTTACGGTTTTGCTTTC
Organism: Ctenosaura bakeri; assembly: GCA_948474755.1. Classification (NCBI taxonomy): domain Eukaryota; kingdom Metazoa; phylum Chordata; class Lepidosauria; order Squamata; family Iguanidae; genus Ctenosaura; species Ctenosaura bakeri. Next base: position 30,438 of record CAOLHI010003605.1, on the reverse strand, counting down.
AAACTCCAGAACTAGTCTACTTCCAGGTGATTCATTTCACCACTTCCTTGACAGTCTTTTGCTGCTAGTGAAAAAACTTGTTTTCTACCTGCATAATAGACCTTTCTTTTTTACTTCATCTGGGTCCCTTTTTCCTCTTGCTTTTTAAAGTCTATTTTGCCATTTTATTTGCAGATCTATCTACATTTTTAATTTTTTAAAAATTTCAGTCATCTGTTTCGGGTAACACAAGGCCAGACTAGGAAGGCAAAGTACACATGATTTATTGAATATGATAATAAATAAATGGTGATTGCATGATCAACAGCAGAGGTGAGGCCACAAGAAATAAATGGCAGCGCTCTGCTCAAGTCAAATTGCCTTACCTAGCTAGTCATTCCAGGGCCTGTGGCAGAAAAGCATGCAAGCTTCTCCCCTCTTCTCTGGCAAGAAATGCATATCCCCTGATTGTTCTCAATGGGCAAGGAGAGGCCCAGTTAATCATCTGTTGTCCCACTTTTTCAGCTGCTTTTAAAAAGAACCAGTTTCTCTTTTTTCTGCTCCCAATTTCCCCCTTTTATCTTCAGCTTACTTCAGTCGCTGCAAACTGAGTTCAACATTCAAGAGTACTTTGCATTCAAGCCACTCAGAAGCAGGGTGAAGAGAGGAGAAGGAAGAATCTTGCTCTTCCCAGTAGGCTCAGACAAAAGCAGCCTGCTGCAACCTCTCTTAGCTTGTGTGCTCTTCCTCATTAACAACTGTTACCATCTTAGCTACACTCTGATGTTACCACACGTGTTCTATTTTTCATCTGCAAAATACTGAATGCTATGGAAATGTAATGACAGCCATGGTATATTGGTTTGAGCGTTGGATTACAACTCTGGAGAGTAGGGTTTGATTCTCTGCTTGGCCATGGAAACACACTGGGTAATTTTGGGCATGTCATACACCTTCAGCTTCAGAAAATCCCATGACAAAGTCGATGTAGGATTGCCATAAATCAGAAATGCAACAACATTGAAATTGCAATAATAATAAACTCAGTGGCCAAATTTGCAAGTAGAGTAAGCCAGTGAATCAATGAAACTTAGTTAAGTATTGAATTACCAAGTTCCATTGATTCAACAGTAGACCATGTGCATATCTGTATCCTTCCATATATTGTTGGCATGCAACTCATCCCAAGCCTGCAGTCTCTCAGGAGGAGTGGAATACTAATGACATCTGGGAATGGGAGCTACATCATTTCCACTCCTGAATTAGATTGATAACTAACATTTTTCTATGCATTCCATATTGGTTGTTGTTCTGTTCTAGGTAGCACTTCTTAGGAAACAGAGGTTCAAGCCAAAGTAGGTAAGTATTTGCTAGGTATAAACAAAGCAGGGGTTGGAATGAAATACAGCTCCTAGAATTCACCTAGCCAGCATGAGTAGTATGGACTTACTGGGAGTTATAGTCCAAAAAAGTAACAGTTCCAAGCTCTGGGGAAAATTCATAAGTACAGATGACGAATGTTCTAGAGCTGAAGTTATGAAAGAGGAACAGAAGCCAAGCAGTCTGCTAACATGAGGGAATGCGATATTGTGTGTTTTTGCAATTCTCTAAAGATGCTGGATTGCTTGCTGGGAACAATATAGGCTGGACAAAACTGAAAGTCTTTAGGCTGGGAGATAGGGATGGTTATTATATCAGTGCATTAATCACCCTTAGTTTTTAATTTTCTAAACAGGGCCCAGGGGCAGCTCTTTTCTTCTCCTCTGGTGAGCATTATCTGCTGTAAATTTGCATATTTAACAATGGTTAAATATGAATAATCTGTAAAACAGGGAGATGTTGCTAAATACAAAAGGACTGCTAGGCAGGGAAATAGGTCCTTATTAGCATTCATTACAGTCCCCATAATCACTATTTGGAGATGGATTAATCACTAATGGTGCCATAGGCAAATGTGAGGGTGTTGAGAGCAGAATGTTTAACAAGAAGTGTTGCAGACAAGGATGGTAGCAGTTTACAGGATTTGCGGCACACAACAGACAAAGATTCTGTGGAAGGCGGAAGACAAAAAGAAAGGATCCCACACTGGATCAAAGCTCTAGTGGATGCAAGACCAAAAGATCTCAGGTTGACATTTGGATTGCTGCTCTCCACTGACAAAGACTTTCTGAGAAAAACTATATCTCCAGTCAAGGGCTATGTACATAGACAAACATTTGCCAGTGCCACAGTATAACAGCCATTGACAGAAGCATGTGCTTTGATGCATTAAGGTCCCAGCTTCAGTCCTTGACATTTCCAGTTAAAACGATCAGGTAGCAGGTGTGGTGTAATAGTTTGAGGGTAGGACTACAATTCTGGGATTGAAATCCCTGCTCAGCCATGGAAACCCGCAGGGTGACCTTGGGCAAGTCACGCCTTCTCAGACTCAGAGGAAGGCAAAGACAAACCCCTTCTGAACAAATCTTGCCAAGAAAATACTGTAATAGGTTTGCCTTAGGATCCCCATAAGTCAGAAATGATTTGAAGGCACATAACAACAAGAAGCAGGCAATGTATGGAAAAATTCCCGCCAGGGTCAACCTTAGACATTTTGCTACTGTAAGAAGAGCTACAAAAGGCTTGTCTCTTTTCACAGTCAAGAGGCACAGCATTCAAAGCCAACTGAGGCCAAACAAACAAAGCAACCAACCAACTCATAATTATGCTCTTTGCTTCATCCCTGGGAATAATAATACAATAATAACCCAGCCAAAAGCTAACCATTTGCTGCCCTTTCATGACATCCCTCAGCTTCAGTGGTTGCCTTATATAGCCTAATAGCATGGTCAGCACTGCCTCTGGCTGAGATCTTGGAGACCAGCTGTTAGTCAAAGCACTGTGTAGGCTGGACAAACAATCTGATCTTGTAGCTTCCTCCCCTCCTCTCTCACACTCTCATGTCATCTAGAAATGTAAACTAGGCCAGCTAAGGAATCAATCTTGTTCTGAGTGGCTGCCATGAATTTATATGAGATGAAGAAGATAAGCTCCTGTCTGGGCCTTGCTCAAGGCAAAATAGAAGTGGAGACTCGTCTTTACTTTCCGTACAGATATGAGTGGCTGCCAGTCATAGGAGTGAAGGAAAAATTTACACACAGATTCTTCTGCAATGAGGATAAAAACTTATCCTGTTCCTCGCTGACACTGAATGTCCTCCTGGCACTCCCTGACAAGGACCATTGTGGGTGGAGGAACAAAATGTCTGTGCTGCACAGAATAATCCACAAAACACCCTGACATACACTGTATAATACGGCCTGCAAATAATACCACAACCATCCCTAACAACTCCCAATCCCACCTGTTACAATGATTGACATTTCATTGGGATAAATTATGCATTTTTTGACAGCTTAACCTTCAATACTTCTTCACCAGCTATATGAATTCACTTTTTTTTTCATCGATTGTCACAGCAAGTGTCAGATTTTCTAGAAATCTGTAATAATTTCTACTGTTGTCTGAAGGGCACTGGTGGCTTTTTACTTGTCAGAATGTTGGTGAGATACAAATCCTTTCCGAGATGCATGGGCATCTTTGCCCTCATTACCAGCTAAGGAGTACTACCATGGCCATGTGACAATTTCACAGAATAATGTGACTTTGCACATGCTATTTTGTGGTTTGAATGTATTTTGATTAGCTTATCATCTACCCAGGCATCCTCTGGTACTTTTCATCTGAGATCTGTATGAATAACAGATCTTTACAGAAAATAATTCCATGATTTAATAAGCTACGACAGTAATGAGTTACTTCATAAATGGCTTTTATACCAACTGCCTCCAAAATCTAAGGCGTTAAATGGAAAACTGCTTCCTTAATTCAGACTCTTAAACCTTCCCAAGCTATTGAATACAGAACTACATCCTGCTGGTGAACAGAGAAGATTGTCGAAAAATCTCATAGAAAGGTTATTGCTGCCTCTTAAATTCTATAGGCTTTTAAAGGTTAAGATTTGAATATCTAAGCTCTCCAGCTCTCACTCAACGGCTTCAATCTTCACCATGCAGTTTGAAGCTGCATTAATCAGCCTGAAATAACGAGGTTCTTGCAGGCAGAATGATTTCTTTATTTCACTTTAATTATAACTTACAAATTTAATGCTGGGAATTTGACAAATGGGCAAGCAGGACGAATCATTACGTTAAGAGCAATTATGGTCAGATTGAACAATATATTAAACCTCAGTGAAACACAATTCCTTCTTTATCAGCACAAGGAGAGATGTATGCTGTCATTAAATTTGCCTTTATATTGATAAAGGACAAAGCTTTTGAAAGAAATATGGAGGTGTTGAAGTGACATATCTGCCATGTTTTGAAGCCAAGTTAGCTCAACAACTTTCTCTAGTGCCACAATAAATACATTGCTGTTATGTTCAATAATTCAGCTGAAATGAAAACGTCTATCATTCCAAGCTGGCATACTTAAAGCAGAACTATCATTGTGTGGAGAATGGGACAACTGCTCAAAATAGTGTCCCAGTATTGAACTTTAACCGTATCCGCACAGCGTGTAGGATCACAAAGTATGCATCGTGACATTATTATGTTGCCTTCCCTGCAGGAGAAGGATGTGGTTTTGTGATTTTGTTTATTGAATTTATTGTCAGAAATGCATATCCATCTGCAGATGTTAACAAAATAATCTGATCCAATTCATGTGGTGTGTTGGGGGTTGGGGGAGAGGCCATGATGTCATCAAAATGATGTCAGCAGCACCTTTATGCTCCATCTATGTAAACAGGGGTGGAAATAGTTCTGCATCACAGCATAGCTGGTGGGGAGGAATGCTAAGCTGCACTTCAGCAACACCTGGAGGGCCACAGTTTACCACTCCTGATGTAAAATAAGGATCAATTAAGAATCCTAAGAATCAAACTAGATATAGCATTAAAAATTACTCACAATTACTCCTGTTAGTTTTTCTTTTTTAAAAAATACGATGTGTGATCCCTTTGTGATATCTTTGTGCATGTATGCTTCTATAAGAGGGAGCGGGGCGAAGAAAACTTTTCTCCTTATGCTTTTTTTCCTCCTGGCAAAACTATATATTTGCCTTCAAGAGCGTTATGCCTGCTAATAGCAACTGGGGACAGTTGGTGACACATACAGGGAAATTTGTCACTAGGGAAATAGCAATGCATATATCCTGGCACCACACTCTTTTTCTTAATTACCCCCATGGCTTATATTTAAAAAGAATCCAAAGACCATATTTACATCATTAATGCCATACCCATTTGGGTCCTTTTATCTGAAGTGAGAAATCTTCAGATTGGGTCTACCAGTGTGTCCACTATAAATTACCAGATAACAATTAAAACAACATCCCTCAAAATAATTTCTCTTTACTTCTACCCTCACAACACATTTCTTGGTTGACAGAAAACCACTGAGAATGACTGCTGGTAAATGGGTTGGTTTGCATGATTGTTTTCTTCCTATAGGGAAGAACAATTTAGGTTAGCACAATTAAGCACAAAAGTGAGTGAGAAGCTAGGAAGGGAGCTCTTAAGTCAGCAGGACCTCACAATGCCAATATGGGTGGCTAAGTATATTTCTGAAGATGGCTGTGCAGTAGCTTGTTCCCATTTTGTGCTGCCTGGTTACTTTACCCTTCATCAGAGATTGTCTAGGAAATAGAAAAACATGTTTGAAACAGGTGAATTGCTCAAAGGTTAGGGCATTTTGTGGCTGTTCTAGATCCTGCTGCTTCTGATAAATTCTTTCCAGCTTGAACAAAGGATGTTTTTATGCCTAACCTAAGTAAAATGTATTTGAAAAATTGCTTAAGCATTCACTTAATGGAACAAAGCCCCTTCCTCCTGCCTTTCCTCGCTCTTTCAACAAGCCCACAAAGTAAATGGTGACCTCCAGCAATCTCTAATGGACAATGTAGACCAAATTATCTATGCTGTATCCCTGAAGGAAAAGAACCTTTTCAACACAAGACATTCAATTTGTTCTTCAGCAGCTGGCACTAACTGCCCATATAGGTCTAGTGCGATAATGGTGCAATTGCAGGAACCAATAAGTTCAGGCAGTGGAGCAAAACAAGAACTGTTACCCCACCCAAACTTTACAGTCAGATCAACTTTGAAGCACCTTATTTCCTCAAATGACTGAAATCAGTCATTTTTCATGGTCATCTATCTGAAGGGTGAGAAGGGAAAAACTCTAGATTCCCAATAAATTTACTATAACAGAAATATCAGTTGTATACCTGGATACTAAATGACAAATGTAAGGCTCCTGTGGGGCAGACACCAATGCTCCATCTAAATAAGGGTGGTGACCATCAGCAGGTCCAAGGGCTACTTTTCTTTCCAGGACCCTCTGGGGGCTGCATAGACTACTCAAAAATAAAATAAAAAAGTGGCTGGAAGTCCACTTCTGGTTTCAATAATGGCTACTTTTTAAATGTCAAACAGTAGAGGAAGGCATTGAAAACCTATTTAAACAGCAAACTGTTGTACTTGGAGACTTCTTTGGGGGGGGGGCAGAAAATGATCAGTCTTGGAATTATTGAGGTGCCAAAAGCCATCCTCAGAGGGGCCGAATGCCACCTTGCAGTTGTAGTTTGCCCATCCCAATCTAGATGGCAGCTTCTTGTTCCCCACCCCCTAGTGCCCTGGTGGCGTGGTGGTTAAATGCCAGTACTGCAACCACAAGGTTGTGAGTTTGATCCTGCCGGGCTCCAAGGTTGACTCAGCCTTCCATCCTTCCGCAGGTTGGTAAAATGAATACCCAGCTTGTTGGGGGCAATTAGCTAAAAAAATACATTGTAAACCGCTTAGATAACACTCAGTTGATAAGCAGTATAGAAATAAATGCTATTGCTATTGCTATAGGAAGTCCCCAAACAATACCCCTCTCCCATTGCTTATCCAGACAGCATCAGGCACTTAGTGTCATAGTATCCTTGAATGTTAGCACATCACATTGTAACTCCACTGCTATGATAGTCTAACTGGCAAGATACATTAATTTGCAGATATGTTTAATTGTCATAAAATAGAAATCATACAACAATAACTGAATAAAGCCATGTGGAAGAGGAACTGACTGGAAAAATAGGTCAGAGGTGCCCCAAGCATGGCTAAGCATGGCTCTTGCAAGGAGAACAAAAGGCATCCCAAGAAGAGCAAGTGACCCCCTGTGGTTTGCATATCTTTTGGAAAACCAAGCCATAAAACTGGCTACCAACTTAATTTGACACCCATTTGTTGGAAAATTCAAAGAACTTTTGCTTGGTTGATAGCACTGGTTCAGGAAGAACAGGATTTCAGATAAATCCATAATGGCATCATCCTCACACCTATGATCCTTTTCGTGATCTCTGATCACACTGCCATAAAAATCTTTTGCCATCGACATGTTAAAAATCATCAACTATTTCCTTCAGACATTAACAACCATTAATCCATCCTCTTACCTTTGTCCACCTTGGAAATCCTTTGTTGTCCAACCAGAAAGTCACACCACCATGGCAGATTTTGGGGTATAAAGGAACTCTGATTTTCGGCCCTTAACACAGCACTTAAATTTCAGGGGACCTCTTTGGTGGCTTGCATGGGCATCAGCCCAAGCTACATCACCATTTCTCTTTGGATGGTAAATATCCCCCAAAATCCTTTTTTTCTATTCCCTCTATTATTTTTCCACCCTTTAAGTTAGCCTTGTGTGATTGCTTGTGTGTGTCTATTTGTGTGTGTATGTATACTCCCCCCCCCAATAAAACACATTTAGAATTGTACTATAAGTCTTCTGACTGGTCTCTTTAGCAGTTCCTCGTAAACATAGGTGTACAGATCCTGAAGTTACCCCCTTCTTGCAAAGTTCTTAATCTGAGTTAAATAATTCCCCATTCTTACATTTAATTGTGGGTTCTGATATAGGACCTCATGGGGTCCCATGGTTTTGGGGTAACAACATAGCCATCTTTTGCTCTGTTGCTGAGATTCAGAGGCTGGGAGTGACATTGTTCATGTTGTCAAAGTGTCAATACACACACATATAACAGTAAGTTGTCATCAGGCATGAGGAATCTCCATGGCTTGTTGTAACTTCTGTCAAGTCAACTTTGAGTGAGAAACCTCCAAGTCATAGAATCATAGAGTCACAGAATCATAGAATCATAGAGTTGGAACAGACCACAGGGGCCATCCAGTCCAACTCCCCACCATGCAGGAACGCACATCAAAGCACTCTCGACTGATGACCATCCAGCCTCTGCCTAAAAAGAAGTTCTTTCTGAGGTTCAGGTGGAACCTCCTTTCCTGCAGCTTGAATCCACTGCTCCTTGTCCTAGTCTCTGGAGCAGTGGAAAACAAGTCTACTCCGTCCTCAACATGACATCCCTTCAAATATTTAAACATGGCTATCATGTCGCCACTTTACTTTCTCTTCTGCAGACTAAACATACCCAGCTCCTTACGCCGCTCCTCATAGGACCCTTCCAGACCCTTCACCATTTTGGTTGCCCTCCTCTGGACACGCTCCAGCTTGTCAACATCTTTCTTGAATTGAGGTGGCCAGAACTGGACATATTATTCCAAATGAGGCCTAACCAATGCAGAATAGAGTGGTACCATTACCTCCCTTGATTTAGACACCATCCTCCTATGATGCAACCAAGAACCGTGTTGGCTTTCTTGGCTGTCACATCACACATGCTATCATCAACAGCCTTCACTTTGGTATTCCAGACTCAGGGCCATGGCTTCCTTGATTGCATCCATCCTTCTGTAACACAATCTTCCTCTTTCCTTACTGCCTTCTATCTTACCAAACATTATTGTCTTTTCTAATGAGTCATGTCTTCTCATTATATGGCCAAAGTATGATTATCTCAGTTTAGTCATCTTGACTTCTAGGGAGAGTTGAGGCTTGATTTGCCTAGGACCTATTCATTTGTCTTTTTAGAAGTCCATTGTACCTGTAGAACTCTTCTCTAAAACCAGCATATTTCAAAAGAGTTGATTTTCCTCCTATCAGCCTTATTTGCTATCAAGATTTCACAACCATACATAGAAACTGGAAATATGATAGCATGGACAGTGTTGTTAATTTCAGTATATTCAAGTATACATTTTTGCATTTCAGGATTTTTTTCTAGTTCCCTCATAGCTGCCTTTCCAAATCCAAGTCTTCTGATTTCTTGGCTGTAGTCTCTATTCTGATTAATGACTGAGCCAAGGTATGGAATCTTGAACTGTCTCAATGTCTTAATCATTAACTTTAAAGTTATGTAAATAATTTCTGGTTATTTTCATTTTCTTAGTATTCAACTGTAAATCTGCATTTGCACTTTCTTCCTTTATTTCCTTCAGTAATTTTCCAAAAGCTTAATATTTTCTGCTAATCATCTGTATATTTTAAATTGTTGATGATTCTTCCTCCAATTTTCACTCCTCCTTCCTCTGAGTCTAATCCTAATTTACATATACGCTCAGAATATAAATTAAACAGATAGGATGATAAAATGGAGACTTGCCTGGCCCCCTTGCCAATTGGAAACCATTCTGTTTCTCCTTATTCTGTCCTAACAGTAGCCTCTTGTCCTGCTCACAGTATGCATCAGGACAATCAAATGTTGTGGTACACCCATTTCATTAAGAGCAATCCATAGTTTCTCATGATCTACACAATCAAAGGCTTTGCTATGATCTATTAAGCACAGGTTGATTTTCTTTTGAAATTCTTTTGTGTGCTCCAGTATCCAATGTATGTTTGCAACATGATCCCTCAGAGGAATGGCGTGCCAGAGCCAAAGACCAGATGGTTGTTTCCAACAGAGAGCTGTTTCTTAAACTGGCTGCAGTCAGCTGTCCTTGATTAAGAAAGCTTCTCCTTTTGCTTGGCAAAAAGCCTCAGTGAATGTCTTTGTTCTATTCTTTTTTCTGCCCACTGAGAATGAGGGTGGGAAAGGGCATGCTTCCTCATTTGATTGTTCCAGCTATCGTGGTGGTGCCAGTGTTTGATCAGTCTTGGTTGAGTCCTGAGGCTGACATTCCACAGGTTGAGCTGGAGGATCACCCTTCTCCCTAGGGTCTAAGTTCTGGGCCATGACACCTCAGCATCCCCATTCTTGGTTTAAATTTTCCTTTCTTTTCTTGCTTCTCATGGAAGAGGTCTTTTGTTCACTCTTTTTTTGTTGTCATCTTCTGTTTCTATGCACTGTTTATTATTATAGTTCTCCTTGTCCCTGCACACAAGTCACTAAGCAGTTGCATTTACGGTTCTGATCCTGTTTCTGTTACCTTTTACTTTTGCTTCTGATCTGTCCTTAATTGCTTGTAGAGTTTCATCTGTCATCTATCGAGGCTTCCCTTTCTTTTTGGCTGCAGTGTCTTTTGCATTCCTGCCTGACAATGTCCCTGGCTTCAGTCCAGGGTTCTTCTGGCTCCTGATCAATTTATGTCCTATACTTCAGTAAGCAAGTGTCCTAGAAAGCAGGTGGTTTGGAATACAAGATCTGTCAGGTAGTTAACTCAGTCAAGGTCAGTCACAGCTTATCCAGCTGGATGAGGGGAGAAGCAAGACCAGAAGTCACAAAGCAAATAGGTAGTCCAAGTCGACAAAGCCAGCAAGGAGTAAAATACAGTTGTAAATAGTAGCCGGTCCAACGTCCAGGGAACACAAAATATCAAAGAATACTGCCAGTCATCAAAACAGATGCTTATAAGTAACAAAGGCTGAGACCATTAATTTGCTAATGGTTACTAGACCCTTTAGCCAACACAGGAGATACACTGGTGTTGGCCTCTACACCTACAACTATGGTGTCACCTGGTCATCTTGAGTGTTTGTCTCAATGAAACCCCTATGGGTCTGTATCAACGCCACTGGAGAGCTATCTCTTCCTTTCTACCCATGCATGTTGGCCTGTAGGTAAAACCATGTGAAGAGGTTGTCTGGAGTTTTTGGGTTCAGTTCCACCAGTATCCAGATGACACCCAACTCTCCTTTCTGTTATGGTACTAATCAGTGTCTCCAGAGAGCAAAGGATTGGATGAGGTAGACAAACTGAAGCTTACTTTACACAAGACTTAAGTCATTTGAAAGATCAGGGAATAGCAAACCAATCAGTGTGGGATATAAAATAAAGTTTTCATAAAATCAGGTTCATAACTTGGGTGCTCAGGTTTCAGGAATGATCAGGACTGCATTTGCAGAGTTTAAACTAAGGCATCTCTTGATTCCTGGAGATGTCAAATCTGGCTATGATGATATATGCGTTGACTACGTCCCGCTTGGATTACTGTAATGCACTCTATGTGGGGCTGCCTTTGAAAACTGTTAGGAATCTTCAATGGGTCTAAAATCTTATGAAGAGTCTACTGACTGGGGCTGGTTACAGAGAACTTATCAATCCCATGTTGCAAAAGCTTCATTGCCTAACAGTCTCTTTCTGGGCACAGTTCAAAGAGCGGGTTATGAACTATAAAAACTATCTGGTTAGATTTAAGCTATCTGAAAGATTTATCTCTCTGTAACACTCCTTCCTGAGTTTTAAGGTCTTAAGGGTAGGGTTTTGTCCCTGTCTCACTGCTGTGGCAAGCACATTTGGTGAGGACGTTTCCTCTAACATAAAAAGAGAAGAAGAGAAGAGGGGGGAAAAGGGATGAGGCAGGCTGTCCCCTGTCAACTGACTGCTGCAAAAGCCACTGTATTTTACTGTATTTTTATCTTCATTATTGAGTGTTAAACTTTTGAATCTTTTTTAAATTGATGTTTTACTTGTACTACCTATTTAATTGGTTTTTAATGTTTATACTATTACTGTAGTTTCTAGCCCGGACTTGTGGAATATTAGATATCATTTGATATCAAGAATTTGGCCCTCTTTTCCCATTCCTCTCCACGTGCTTGCGAGGCCCTCGGGAAAGCACGCACACAGGCACAGCCGAAAATAGCTGAACTATTCAAAACTGATCCAGGCAGGCCAGTAATAGCCAGACTGCTGCTTTAGGAGACCTCCAGGCAAGTACACTTTGAGATCACATTATGTATGCACGCTGTTTACAAAAGACTTTCTGCCCTGAGCAGGCAGCTTGATGAGCCGAATAACTGTCAAGCACTCCGCGTTTGCATACTGTCTACTCTATTGACAATGCTGTCATAACTCAATCATGTAAAATACTGACCTTTCGGAGGCTTTGTCTCCAGCCCGAAACCTATTGTTATCCTCGGGAATGGCCTAGCCTGCGGGCACATTTTCCCCTATAAGACCCCCTGATTTTGAGCGCTTCTTCAGATCGCTCCTGGCTTCCATCCTGCCTTGCTGTCGTTTTGTTCGGTGAGCCTCCCCCTCAGCTCCACGTGCTGAGAATCTCCACTTCTACGGACTTTTCTTCAGACTACCCAGGCTTCAGGACAGGTGTAGCATTTCCCAAGCAAAACCTCCTCTTAAAACCCTCTATCCAACTCCTACCTTTATTTCCATAGATCTGTGTGAGTGTGTTTGCATACACGTGTTCGACTGTGTTGTACATCAAAAAAGAAAACAATTATTATTTACTTCTGCTTGCTCATTGACTTGGCCTGACCCCGTAGACATTGGGTTCAAGATCTCGCTAGGTTGCCCTGCCTCTTGTATTGCTTAGCTTGTGCTCTTGCTAATTCCCATTCCCCATTGTGAGCACATTGAGGTGTCCCTCGTGGGACCCCAGAAATCAGGGTAACAGTAGCCCAAATCATTTTAGCTGTATTTTGCTTTAATCTACACTGTAAGCTGCCTGTTGGGAGAAAGGTGCGAGAGAGAGAGAGAGAGAGGAGGTAAAATTTGCTACTCAATACATGTAGCCATCCTTTTCCTCTCACAGAAGAACGAGGGAAACTGTTAGCCAACGCCCCACCCCACCTCATCCCACCTTGACCTGACCTATAGCTTGTAAAATGAAAGAAACTTTGTTAAGACAGACTGGGGGATGTTTGAAAGCAGGAGACTCATCATTTGTTCCATTACTTGTCCCATTGTGTTTGTGTTGGGAACTGACCTTTCCATTGTTTCTCCAATAAATTAGGTTTGGCTTGTTATTGCATGGCAAGGGCATTTATTTAAATAAAAATTAAGGCAATATGTCCCATCTCATTAAATTTTCATCTATAAGAGATACATAATTTAAAAACAAATAAACAGATGAAATGAGTAAATGTGCCTTATATAGTTCTTTGCATGTTTTTACAGTGGGCTAGTTTGGAATGAGTAGACTGTCATGATCTGCTTGAGAATGAGTTTGGGGAAACAATTTGAATGGGCAAGCATTGCTTTGGCACTGTGGCTTATATTTTTTTCACTAAGGACAGCATTCTGAGGGGAGGTATTCCTGCACTCCCCTAAACCACTGGGGTATCACTGTTAGGACAACGCCTGTTCTTCAAAAATCCTCCCCTTTTCCTTGCTTCCCAATTTTTCTACCAGCATCATTGTGGTGCCTCTATCAGGTCATATGTCAGCAGTGGGAAAAGTATAGCCCCCCAAGGTTCTTTTTGTGGCCATCAACTATGCACAGACTCCCTGGAATGCAACAAAGTGAAAGATCTGGCAGAGGCAATAAACCTTTCACCAAGCTTGTCACCCTTTCCCTCAACTGCTAAAAAAATCTCTACTTTTCAAAAACAGAAGTAGACTTTGAGCCACTTCCAGTTTTTTATTTCTGCTTTCTGGCCCTTTTGCTATTCCAGGTGGCCTCTGGAGGATCCCAGAGCAGATAATTGGCCCTAGGACATGCTGCAGTTGCCATTCCTGTCCTTCATGTAGCTATGAGAAATGCCTGCCGTTCAGGAAGATCATTTTATGGAAATGTAGCTCCATCTCATCACCAGTATGTAATGAGAGGCCTGTCATCTGTTGTTTTCAGATAAATTCGGGTAGAAAAAGGAAGGAAATAGCACATGGAAAAGACTCACAGGTAGATGTTTGTAAACCAGGCCTAAACTTTCAAAGGGTGTGGATAAACTGAATTTTTAACATGCACCTCAAACTTGGCAATGGAACATTCTTAGCCTCACTGATAATGTCTTCTTTTTTTAATTTTTATTTTATTTTATTTTATTTAAGAAAAAAAATACATAATGCAACAAATATAAAAGTAAAAGGAAAGGTTTAAAAAATGCTTACATTTTCATTTCTCCCCAAATTCCATTTACATAGTATTACTTATACAGTACATTATAAATCATACTGATTATATATTTTGGTTATACATATCTGAATCTCATTCTTATTATATCTGTTGTTATTAATTATTCCCATAATTACCATTTTCAAAATATACTGTTATATATACAAAATACACTATTAGTAATTTCATTCTTATTTCTAGCCTTTTCTAGCCTTTTCAAAATATAATATTCATAATTTCATTCTTCTTTCATAAACCTTAATTGTCTTTTCCTAATTACTCCTAATTACCCTACATACTAATTACATACTAACTACTTTCCTAATTACTCCTAATTACATAATATACTCCTACATACTAATATACTATATATATATATATATATATATATATATATATTATGTGTATGTGTGTGTTTTATTTTATATTTTACCTATTCTACCCTAAATTTAACCAATTACTATTACTATCCCATCCCAAAAGCCTATTATAGCTCGAATTATTCCACCTTCCAAAATTGTAATTCTTCTTGTGGAGGTGTAACACTTTCTTCTTTTACTCAAACCTTTTCCACAAATATCTTCTATATTGCATCAAAATTGCTCCCTTTCATTATTCCTTTTTAACCTTAATTCCACATGTTAACTTGTCATTAATCGTGATTTCCCATACTTCTTTATACCAATCCTTTATTTGAAAATCTCCTTGAATTTTCCATTTTCTAGATATAATTAGCCTTGCTGCAGTTAGTAAATTTGTCATTAGATCCTTCTTTGCCAGGGTGCAATTACCCTTATCATATATAGATAACAATGCTATACTAGGGCATATTTCTAAATCAATTTCTGTTATCTCTTTTATCTCTTCAAACACCATTTGAGAAAATTTTTGTACACATCTACAACTCCACCACATATGAATATAAGTACCAATTTCTTGACAGCTCCTCCAACACAACCTTGAAAAGTTCTTATTTATGTGATTCAACCTTACTGGTGTTAGGTATCATCTCCAAACCAATTTATAATAATTCTCTTTTATCCGTATGAATAAGAATTTTTTAATCCAATCCTGAATATCTATTTTTTGTACTAATTCTTCCTCTCATATTTTTCTAAGATATTCATCTTGATTTTTATGTTTTGACAACATTTTATATATTTCACTTGTGGTACCCTTCGAAATTTCAGTTTCCTCCATACTTACTCTTTGATTAATCATTTGTTCAAATTTAGTATATTCTCTGAATTCTTTATTATTCCTATCCCAGTACCATGTCCATTGCTCTAACTGAACATAATTGAGCCATGATATCTTTGTACCCTGCAATCTCTCCTTTATTTATGTATTCTTCATTATATTCATCCAGTCTTTTAACTTATATATTCTCTGCTCCTTTAATTTCTTCTCTTATTCATCTCTCAAATTCACTGCAAATTTTTCCACCATTACTACTGGAGTTGATGGCGAAGTATCAGGCATTAACTTTTGTTTATTTTTCTTCCAAATCTCTAATATATTTTTCAAAAAGGTTCTTTTTTCCCCCATTTCCCTCTTAACAGGAATAAAAAAAAAATTATCCAAGTTCTTCTCCAATTCTATTAATCTGCAACCAATCTAAATCCCCCTTTCCTGTTACTCCATCTATAATATATCTCAATGGGTTTGCACTGCAATACCATTTTAAGTTCAGGAGACCCAGTCCTCCTTCTTTTACTAATAATGTCTTCTCACTGCACAAACTCTGACACTTCTGCTGGCATATCACAATGAATTTGGGACAAAGTACATCCCATGCTGTCCAACTGTCCCATTTAGTGGGGAGAGCCTTTGTTGTCCCACTTTTTCAGTTGCTTTTGAAATAGCCTAGTTTCTCTCTCCTCTTCCCATTTCACCTCCCTTCCCACTTCACCGCATCTTACTTGAGTTACTGTGAACTGAAAGCAGTTTTCACTCTGTTCAACTCAGTTGGGAAGAACAGAGGGGAGGAGCAGAATCTTGCTCTTCCCAGTAAGTTCAGGCAAAAACAAATTCCTTGAGCCTTTCTCTGCTTGAATTTTCTTCCTTATTAATAAGTTTTGACATCTTGACCATACTCCGAGGTTGGTTGGTCACATGTATTCTGATTTTCAACTGTACAACATCCTAATGTTTTGTTCTATACGTTCCAACAGCAGTGTAACCATTTTCCTTGTCCTGTGCCTCCCAGAATTGTAATTCCTCACTTAGCTCCTACAGTATCTCCACCTTCATCACCAGAACAAATATACTGCCATTTTCCAAACAGGTAAAGGAAACATTGCTTAAAAGACACACATTCACTGCACCACCTAAGCTGAAGACATTGTACCCCTGTGGGAGAAACCAAACAACATTTCTGTACGGTTTAGAGCCTCTCTTCAATTGAAATAGCCTCATTAATGAACATAAATGAACTGTAATGGTATCCAAGAAAGATATTTATTGAAACAGAATTCAATAATTATGGCCTGCAATTTATCTCTATACTTTTAAGCTGTCGAAAGCTGAGGAGATACTTAAACCCAAATTCCCCAGATAACAGTCAAACTCTTTACAGATTTCAGTAATGTGTGAATGATTCAGACACCATACCCTACAGAATATTATGAAATTGGGGATGTATGAGAAATCTCTTTTAAGAAAACTGATCTTATTGAAATATCATTTGCACTTGATAATCCACACACCTGGATTTGAAGTGTTCTTGAGGAAAGAAATAAAAAATGTATTTGACCCCATTCACACATTTGAAAACTGTGCAAACGTTCCTGTGTATATTTCTGTACGGTATACCCATATATGTTAAACAGTATTAGACTTATGTCCATTAATGCATCAGTTTCAAATATGTACACAAAATATGCATACAATTTAAAACAGTGGTTAAATCAACAACAGAAAAATACCCATAGGACAAACTCTTTCTGGTCTAAATTATTCTTCATGGAAGACAAATAAAGGAACTAGAAATGAATGTGGAATACTATATTATAATTTCTTTTTTCTTATTAATGTAAAAAATGTTGGTTTATTATTAAATAATACATAATATGGCTTGGTTTAGTGCTGTAAATGCAAATAAAAATAATTTTAAAAAAGTAAGTATATATTTTTTTCTGATAAAGAAAGATTCACATGGAGCTAGCACAATATGAATGTCAAGTTAGAAATGGTCTGTGGAAACAGACTTGACAATTTATAACTACCCTATTTAGAATTAATCAGAATTCATGGAATTCATCTGTTTTTGATCTACTACCCCCCCTTCTCATATATTAATTAATGAATTACACTTCAACTTATGCATCTCCAGGCTTTTCTTCATGATGGAACACAAAAAGACAGATAGTGAGTTCCCAGAAAGTCTATCTCAGGCCTATTTCCTGGCCCTAAATACTCTCTTCTAAGCTAATTATCTCAGCCCCAAAGTAAATACATCAAGTGAACAACTAACCATATTGATTTAAATTGCTGAGAAAAATGTACTCCCCAATTGAGGAGCGTTACAGCTTATGAAGCAATTTCCCCTACAATCAGATTTAAAGGTTATTTCAGCTTTTTTCAGCTGTTTATCTTAGCTGGAGATTATTTTATTTTTATAAAAAAGGACAGGCCATTTCTTTCAGTTATCATTAAAAATGATCTAGTAACTCTATGCTATGTGTGAGAAATAAATCACTTTGATCTCAATCAGATTCACACCAATGTTTTTACAAAAAAAGTATTAAAATTAATTCTTGTTGCTAGAGACATGGGAAAAATGTTGAGAGTGTGATGGATATCACCTCTAGTAAATATGGATCATTGTATAAAAGCAGTAGAATTAAGGTATAGCAGCTAGCTTTAAAACAAAAACCAAGAGAGTTGGGAAAAGCAAACTTTTGGTGTGGCAATTTGTACCAATCCAAATTCTGCCAAGAATTATGTGACAAATAAGCATCATGCGAACCAGACTGCACCCACAGTGAGCCAGTTTAGATATGGTTGCCTGCTCACTGTATGCAGCTAGTACATAGTACCCATTTCCCACATTATTATTATAATATTTATTATTATTTATATTTATATTATTATTATTTATATATTATTATTATTATTATTATTATTATTATTATTATTATTATTATTATTATTATTATTATTATTTAGCGATGTGAACAGGTTTTTAATTTCTGTAAAACTCCAGCTGAAAATAACCGGTTTAGCTTGCTACATGTCTACTGAGCAAACGTGTTCTGAAAAAATTTCAAAGTCTAACAAAATCACATGGTACCATTGAAATTCCTTGGTTGTTCACCTTAAATTTCACTTGGCAACATCTAGTGACAACAACCCAGAGAAGTGCAGAACTTTCAAGAAACCTTAAGCTGCTATTATGAATTCTCTTGTATTGGCTTTCCTGAAAATCAGCAGAGGCGTCATTGGCAAAGGAATAAAATAATATTGTGAATATGACAAAATCTTGTTTTGCTAGTCACTGTTTTTTAATACACCTTTTTTTTTCAATAGAAAAATCTATATAAGTTCCAATGCAGACCAACAATATCATGACCATGGCAAAATACTGCAGTTCTCAGGCTACTGCTTTGATTGTTCATCACTGCATACATCACTGCGCATCATGACCCTATCGATTAAACTTTGCGCCCTGAAGACAGCTCTTTGCCTTGAGGATGCTGGCTGACATCCAGTCATGGAGGTAATTTGTTGTTTGTTTTGAAAATGGAAAACATGGCTGAAGGAAAGCTGAAGCTCTACCATGCCAAGTGAAAGGGAACAATGCTAGATATAAGCATGTAATAAACCAGACAAGTCGTCAAGAATTACAGAAAACTCAATTGCATTTCAATCACTTTATCTGTTTGGCAGTAGGTTAAAACGAATGGCAATCCTTTCTTTTTGCATTTTCTCATTAGACATAATAATATTGTTATGAAATGCAGCAGTATAAATAGCTACCATAACTATTTCTCCTTACATGTGAGGACAAAATAATTGAGGATTTACATCCCCACTTAGAGCTAAGATG
The DNA here is from genome assembly GCA_948474755.1 of Ctenosaura bakeri. Classification (NCBI taxonomy): domain Eukaryota; kingdom Metazoa; phylum Chordata; class Lepidosauria; order Squamata; family Iguanidae; genus Ctenosaura; species Ctenosaura bakeri. Next base: position 11,233 of record CAOLHI010003605.1, on the reverse strand, counting down.
CACAGAGCTGAATTGCAGAGAGGGGCAGTGGTTATGGATTAGTGCCTAACAGGGTCTCTAGGTCAGGAGCATCCCAAGCCCCAAGATTTCAAGACCGAAACCCTGAGACGTAAGGATGGTCTCTAATGATGTTTGAGAGGATAAAGAAAAGGGAGGAAATGAGCCAGGATGAAGTCCTGGACACTCTATGACTGCCATGCAGAAAAAGTCTATAGTTAGTACTTGGATAGGGGACTGCCAACAAATACCAGGTGCTACAGGCTATATTTCAAAGGAAAGAACAAGCAAAATCACCCCTGAATATTCCTTACCTAAGAAAACAGGCAACTTGAATGGGCACATGCACACATTTTTCGAGGCAACACAGTTCCACTCACAATGAGATTACTTCTCCTTGCCCTGTGATTTGGGAACTCTGTGCCTTAATTAATTTGTTCAGGAGGGTGCCTAAAATTTTATAGTGAGCATAGTCTTTGAAAGATCATTTTGTTTCACATTTGTTGGGCTAAACATGGGGATCGGCCAACCGAATCCTCGAATCCTGGGTGAGGATTTGAAATTCCTGAAACTGAATCCCTGTGCCAAAATAGGCAAACGGAATCTTTCGAACCTGCCAACTAAATAGACTGTTGGAGACCGGAACGCCTGAAAACCAGGGAGACCAGGATGCCTGAAAACCTGGGAGACCATACATACAAGGGTAAGTAGGTGAGATTTTCCATTGGAGTAATAATGGCCTTTGCTAACAATTTCACAAATTACATCTGGGCTTGTATTCTAAGATATTTAAATTGAATATTTCATATTTAAGTTCAGTACTTGACAAGAAGCTACAGGCTTGAGATTTCAAGGACAGCTGAAACATTGCTTTGCACAGCTCCCCTGCAGACCTCTTTCAGACACAATTCTGGGGTTTGGAGTTTTACAGGGTGTCACAGCCTTCTCTGCCAAAGTGTGCTGGTGCATCATCAAACTACAAACCCCAGAATGCCAGAAGGAGCTATGCAAAGAAAAGCCAGTTTTGACTTGGATTATCTCTCTACTGTAGTATGTGGCCCTGGCCATTTCCGCACTAGCCTGTCTAGCACGATGATTCCACCTTCAACCTCCTCTGGAATCCTGGGGTTTGCAGTTTCGGGAGGGGCCAGTCGGCCCCTCCCGAAACTGCAAACCCCAGGATTCCAGAGGAGGTTGAAGGTGGAATCATCGCGCTAGAACAGGCTAGTGCGGAAATGGCTCCTGTTTACACAGGCAGGAAAATATGGGATTAATCCACATTTTCCTGCCTGTGTAGAAAGGGCCTTCATGTCATTTTCAGTTTGGGGAGATCCTGAGGCAAAACTATGACAGTTGTCCTGGCCAGATTTCTTCAGAGGGAGGTTTGCCTTTGCCAAGGCTTTTGCTAAGGCTGAAAAAAAGAATTTGAAAGATTCGAGATTCGTGAGATTTGTGGATTCCCAGAACCTTCCAGGGGTCCGGATTCGGAAAATTCTGGATTCGCCCCATCCCTAGCTAAACACTAGCCTGGCTTTCTGATTTAAATTTAGTAAGTGTATTTCAATTGTTAAGCTTGTTTGAAATCTATTGTGATTGTGATTCATAAAGGTTATGCTTCACTATCACTCAATTATGTACTCCAAATAACTGGAAAACTCATGGATTTGGGGATTGTTAGTTTTGCTTTAGATGAAGAAACAAATGTTGAGCTTTGACATCTTGGTTTGTTTAACACCTCCTCAAGTTAGAGGATTTTCAACACAAATTTGATTTCTAAAACTTTCCTGTATGGTTTTGGAAGGCTACAAGTTTACTGCCTGTTGCTCAACTTTTTAATAACTCTCTGAGTAATGCTGTTTCATTACAGAATGACTTAGGACACATCCCACCATGATTTATTTTAGAAATTATAACCTTAGTTGTCAGTGAAATGGGTGATGAAAAGAACTTTCTTCCTTGGAGGGGTTGTAGTTACCGCTGAATCTGCCGCATAAGTGTTCTTATTCACTGTTTTACTACCAACTCAGCTGTCGTTCTACATTTTATTAATTACATGTAACACAATTTCCCAATTGTGAAAAACCAAAATGCTTCAACACAAGATAATTAAACAAAAATCCATGAGTATCAGTTGATAATGTTAGTCACTGGATAGATATATATGCTGTTTGGTCTCCATGACAAATAACACTATGGTGCTGTTTTTAAAGAAATGTTTCACATGGCTTGGTTGTGATCATTGCATGTCTTGTTAGTAATGAAATGATTCTTTGTCTCCCAGTGTAAACCATGGCATGTGTCACAAAGGCCCAAATCCTTTGCTGCTTGAGATGGAACAGAAAAAGACACTCTCTTCCCCATGTCAAGGTGCACAGTACCCTAAACAGATGAAGTTATTTTGACACTTGAAGAAAAGTATCGCACAAACATCTCTTCTCATTCCTGCAGTAAAAATACAATAGTAAATCAATAGCTTCAACATTTGCCTCTTTTTCATCACACCAAAAAATCTGCTGCCTGAAGCACCTACCTTACCCAGCCCTACATAAACACCTCACACCAGTCATCCATATTACAGGCTCTGCACCACAAACATGTTTTTCTTGTCATAGGGAGCCATTTATCACTGATAAATGATAATGATAAAGACATCACTTGGCAGTAGAGGGCTTTGACTGTCTTTCTTGCTTCAAAACTGAATAGCAATTGAAGTAAAAATTATGTTTGCTATATCTCTCCAGATCAAGGGTGGAAATTATGTAGCCCTCCAGATTTTGCTGGACTGCAACTTCCAGAAGTCCTATACAGCATACCACTGGTGAGGGATGCTGTGAGTTACAGTCTAACAACATCTGGAGAGCTGCAAATCCCATCTCTGTGCTTATAACTGTACTAGTTGTAGATGTTTCCACACCAGAAAGTAAGTGAGCTAGAGTGATCATACAGGTCTGAATCTTAACCATTATCCCCATCCTTATTTTATATTCGATGTGTAAGAGGGACCCAATGAAAAATAGATTTGGGAGCATGTAAATTTAGAGGAAGCAGTAAGAGTATAGAGGGATGCTCTTAATCCTTTCTTTGTCATGAGCTTATCCATTCCAAATGGACAACATCTTTATTAAGCATCTTTCTATCTCACATTTGCTCCAACTATGAAAATCAGGGTCTAGTCAGTTAGTAGAACTAAGAAACTTTACTTTTTTGGACTGCTTTTTCACGTCAAAATTTTTCCCAAGGCTTGAGTCAGTGCCTAAAAGAAAGAATGATTGGGAAGCTCATGAATCACATCTCTGATCTTATGCAGTGGGCCCTGTGGAAGACAGTGAGTCTTAATATGCAAAGGATTATCTTGTGGACAGTAAAAGAGCAACTAGTGGGCTTCCTGCTGGAGAGAATTCCGCAAGAGCGCTGTGGCCATCTATTTCATGGAGCACTTTGAGTAAGCAGCGTATGGGAAACGTATATGTAGAAGATGGTATCCTAGTCCCAAGCTGATCACACTTTTTAAAGCTCAAAAGAACGCTTTGCATTTTGCCTAGAAACTAACTGGGCACCAGTTGCAGAAATGATCTTGTTGCCCTGTTCCATTTAACAGAAAGCAGCACTAAATGAATAACATTAAATATGGCCAAATCTAAGGAATGGCACTGTTTCAGGATCTAATCAGCATTCTGGGCCCTCTTCCAAATTGTTGCCTCTGAGTCCATTCCTACAGCACAGTTAATTTGTTTTGTATCACATGATCTCCCTTCTATGCATTTTTGGCTCATGTTCAGAAGAAGCACAAGAGAAAATGTGTCCCCACCTAGTTGCTGCTCAAAAGCAACAAAAGAGTGTTTCAGGGAGGGTACAGCTAAGGACACTCCTAAAGCTAGAGTGTGCTCAACAATGCCACCTTTGGCCCTGATCCTATCTGTTGGTCCCAAAGTTATCAACCTTCTCACCTTTCTACACCTTCGTTCTCCTCTGAATTTATCAAAATTGCTCAGGAAGAAGGAGAAAAAGAACTAGAGAGTATTCCCACAGTGCATCCCCCTGCTTCTGGCTACTTCCATCTTCCATAAATAAAAGATGGCTCAAGTGATTAAGATCACTAGCATTATTCTTTTTCTCATCTCTTTTAGGTACGGAGCAGGAATAGAGAGAAAAAGGAAGGTATGCAGATAGATGCTCATTTTGAAGATATCAACCAGCCTGCTGGTGAAACAAACTATTGCCAGGTATGCTAAGCAAAAGCCAGAATATAAATGGACATTTCTGGGTAAAGGGGTCAGGTTGTGGAGCACCAGGCTAAGCCAGAATGTCTGTCAGTGCCTGATGGACACAAAGATGGAGACGGACAGACGAGGAGCTAAACTAACAGCAACATTTCTCAAGCCAAACAGTCTTATCCATGCATGCTGGTACAACCTTTACAATATATGGAATCCCCTTCTTAAGTGCTGCAGAGAAGAATGACAATTTAAGCATAGAAGAAGAGAATGGTTAACACTAAAATATTAGGTCATGGCAGAAAATTATTAAAGGACTTTCCAATAGCTTCAAGCAGAGAATAACTGAAGAATCCAGATTGTTTAGGAGCAGTTCACCCAATAATGTAGAAAATTGTCTGTTCTCTGCTTAAAACTCACTCTGAGTTTAACTCTTCCTTGCCAGCTGAGACAAATGTGACCAACCCCCAGCCCAATACAGCAAGTCAAACCCAAAGCCCTGAAACCCTCTCTGATTCCAAGAATCAGATGCCTGAAAGAAGCCTGGCAAGAGAGCACATGTTCCACTAATTCTTGGCACCTAAAACCTAACTCTCAAGGAACCTACCAGATGGTGTGGGATCATCAATTCTTAGGAAGGACACTGAAAAATGGCATTTGGCAGCGACACGAAACTCTTGCCCAAGGAAGGAATTAGGAGAAGGGAGTGGTGCCCAGATTGGCAATGCCTCACAGCATGGAGCTGTTTTAAGAAACAGCTTTAAAGAACGCAGCTCTGCAGGCATCAGAGTGTGCCAGGCACCAAGAGCTTTACATAGCTTAGCACTAGTTTCTACAACATGCTGCTTGCTGCAAACACACCTTTCTTAGTGTCTCATTAGCTTCGTGACTCTCTTGAGTTGTTTTCTTTTTAAATTATTTGTTTATTTAAAAACCTTACAGGATGTCATGCTGAGAAGAGATAAACTGCCCTCCAGCACCACCTTTACCCACAAGGATATCTCTGGATCTCCCATGAGCCTCTTCCAAAATTAAAAGGGAGGGCAGCTGCTGTTCAGTGCTTTCTTTTGAAGGCCACCTGGGAGCAGGGAAAGGAAAAGGTACACTGAGGGTGAAGGAGAGCATCCCAGAGGGGTGTTTGACCTGTGCTTTGTATATATGTCTTCTTTGTGGTTTTGTTATTTGGTGTGCTGTGTTTCCACAGAGTGATTGGTTGGATAGTTTTACATGGTGTGTGTTATGGCCTGGTATTAATAATCATTACAACAAGAAAAGAAGAGAAGGAGGATAAAAACAACCCAGTTGGTCCATAAAATGTCCTGAATATAGGAAGTGGCACCTTGTTTATATCTGTGCATACAAGGTAGTATGAGGCTTTAGATGGATGACCTTACAGGGATGCAGGAAATGTTATGCAAGCTGGACATGACTTAACTGCATCCAGTGTACCAGCCCCTTCACCAATCTTTTGGTTGTTTGGGGCGCATCAGTAGGGGTCTGCTGTGAGTATGAACTGACACATGTAGAGCTCCAGCATAAAAGGAGGGACCCGAGATCCCACTCCTGTGTTTATGCCACTGTAACTGAGCCAGTGACCTGCCTATGCTTGTGGCTTACCATGGAAAAAGCAAAGAAATGGGTCTATTCCTCAGAGATGCCCAGCAAATTGCAAGTCAAACATAAGGCATGCCACATTGTAGCAGCAGTCCAGCTCAGCCATGGAGGAAGGATCAAGCTGCATACTTTCTGATCTCTTCTGAAAAGTTCTTCCCTTTTCTGGGAAAGAGGGGGAAGGAGAGTAGCAATAGCAATAGCAAGTGTATTTCTATACCGCTTACCAGCTAAGTGCTTTCTAAGCGGTTTAGAATGTGTTAGCTAATTGCCCCCAACAGGCTGGGTACTCATTTTACCGACCTGCAGAAGGATGGAAGTCTGAGTTAACCTGGAGCCCAACAGGATCGAACTCACAACCTTGTGGCTGCAGTACCAGCATTTAACCACTGCACCACCAGGGCTCTTAGAGTAGAATTTACCTGTGGCTGAGACCAAATAGCATGAGGCGAACATGTCAATTAGGAAGCAGTAATGGCAAATCACAAAGGCTCTTGGGGCTTGTGATAGGAACTACGGTGAATTCTGCTACTGCCTTTATTCCTCTAGAAGCCAGGGAAAGTGATGGTGAATCGGAGATGAAACCAGACTTAACTCTGTTAGGAGTGATGAGAGGCTGTGTTGAAGCTAACGTGTGCTGAATAAGCATTGCTTTGGGGCAAACGTCTTCCTAATTAAGCACTTTTGTTTGCTCTCTTTGTTAGGCTTCCAGCTGTCTTTCTTAGTGAACCAACTGTCTTAGAGACCTCTAGGGGTTCTGTGTCAGTGTGTGTGTGTGTGCGCGTGCGCGCATGCGTGTGTGTTCCTCCTGAGCTTTAGGAAGCCTTGAAATAAAAGTAGAATAGAAAAAAAAATGATGTGCTTAAATAGTTCCAGAAACCACCTATGTGACTCTTTTATACCAAGGAAGGGATCTCTAGAGGCCTAGCATATGTGAAATGACAATAGTCACTTAAACATAAAGTATCCTTTTCTGAACATGTGGCCAGTAAAGATCTGTGAGTAGAAGGTTAGCCTCTTTATCACATGAAAAGTGTGTCTTTTGCCACTCCTGGAGTCCCCAATAAGCTGGTGGGTGCAAGTAGTGACAGCTGATGGCTTCTATGTCACTCGGGCAGTCAATCCATTTTGGCCTAAACATAAGCAAAATAGCCAAGATGCAGAACCTTTTTGAGAGGCAGGGTAGGGTTTAGCATTTGGGATAGCTCGTTTAAAGTTCAGACTAAAACCCAGAGCAGAATAATCACCCTACTAGAATGGAGAGCAAAACTGGACCCTGGATAGGAATGCAAGCTGAAACCCAGACCAACCTAGAAAAAGCATTAGCCCACCTGCAATTCTTACATGGAGTTTCATATGTTGCTATAAAAAAAAAAAAAAAAAGCAAAGAGGAAACAGAAACCAGTTGGGGGTCATTTGCTAAATTTGGTGCAGGCAGATCTGGCCCACAATACAGATTCAGCCCGATCATTTTACACATCACTGCAACCCAGCCATGACTCACATTAAAAAGAAAAACAGAAAAAGAAAAAAAAATTGGCATATTTTCATGAACAAAAATATCTGCTTTTTATTAAAAAAAAATAGGAAAAGAAAATAAGGGAAAATACTACACAGCCCTACTGAGCAATTTGAAAGGGGAAGACGTTTACATAAAACTTGGGAAAGTTGCTTGTTTTGGACTACAATTCTCAGAATTCCCCAACTCTGCATTTGCAGTATAATATGGTACAATGTATTTGTGGCAAGACTCCCAGGAAGGCTGTCTGATTGATGCTTATCTTTCTCTGTCTGCACACATGCACACACTCACAGGAAAGGAGAACTAAAGTAATTTTCAAAGACATACTTGTAGAGCTTGTAAAGTGTTTAAAAAACAAGTTGAACTTTCCCCTCCCTTAAAGAACAGCTTTTATATATCTCATGTTGCACATCATCATAATTGGAAAATTCTTCTCTTCAAAATTAAAAAAAAAATCTTGCCATCTACCAAAAATTGCACATAAAATTTCACTTGACACAATATAAAATATATTAGGTATATTTCAAAAGTAATGGCAAATCACCTCCAAATCAGACATCCTCACATCCAGGGCTGTCTTTTCTGCAGGATGGCACTGACCTTGAGTCAATCCAAAGATTTTGTGTGATCCAGTTTGTACTTATTAGTCATCAGCTAAAGAATAAGAAACTCGTCTGGTGCACCACAAGATCAGGTGTGGCTCTCCTCAAACCATACATCAGCATATCTTGGTAACAGTCCTCAGTGAGATGGCACTCACTTTGGTGTGACTTAAGACTGTTGCTATGGGTGAGGCACATTCAAACACACTGACCTGTGCCAACCAACTATAACCCATATTATTGGGCTATAGGATAAGGAACTAACACTGCTATCCAAAACAGCTGGCAGTCAGTGCAAATGATATACTCTCACATGCAGAGAAATCTTCTCTGGTGTTAACCTCCGTACAGCTTGAAGTCAAACATGTACCAATTCAAACATGCCAAGCTGTACCATTTACTACATATATTGGCCTAAAGAATAAGGAACTGAACTGTGCACCCCAAAGGGAATGGCAGGTCATCTTAAATCATTTACCCTCATATCCATGAAAATCTCTTCCGAGTTGGCATTCACTTTAGTCCAACTCAAAGTACTTGCAGTTCTCAGGGGACACCAAATTGTGCCAGCCTGTGCAAACTGGATTACATACGCAGCTAAAGATTAAGGGACTGAGCTTGTGTGCTCAAAAACAAATGATAGGCCTCCCCAAATTCTGCATCTCCAAATCTGCAGAAGGGCCCTCTAATGAGATGGACTCACTTTTGATTTCACTTGAATTCCAATGTACACCAACTAGCCAAACACTGGATTGAAGAATAAAGTACTCAACTTGTATATCACAAAACAAGTAGCTGGTCACCCCAAACTATACACCTAAATACACAGGGATGTTGTCTCCTTGAAATGGCATCACTGCACTCCAAATCAAAGCTGTTTTTTCATGCTTAGTACATTCACGTGTGCCAGTCTTCACCCTTTAGCACAGACACTGGCTCAAGAATAAGGAATTGAACTTGTAAACCCCAATATAAGCAGTGGATCACCCTAAATCATACATCTTTATATCCAGGTCATGTCTGCAAGATGGCAATTAGTGTAGTCCAACCAGAAATAGTTTCTGAGTGCAAAGCACATTGAATGGTATGGATCTCCCCAATCAACATAAAAAAATTGGCCTAAAGAACTGAATATATGGGCCCCAAAATCATTGTTGGTTCCCCCCAAACCATATATCACCATGTATCAGAGAGACCACCATGAGATGGCACTCAATTCAGTCCAACCCAAAGATGTTTTGGTGCCTTGTAGAGCTTTTTGTATTTCATTTGATATCACCAATGTTCTACAGGAACAATGCTGAAATGTCCAAAATGTAAAAATCATGTAATATTTTTTTACTTACCTTGTCCAGTATGTATGATAAAAAATTTAAGTTATTACTTGGCCAAGTTTGAAATTGGCCCAGTCTTGTGTTTCATACCTTTCCTTTCGCCTCTGCAGAAAAAAGCCTGCTTTATAGTTTTCTCTATTGTTATGGGTGACCATCGTTTTCTATCCGCATCAATCAAATATTGCCCCAAATTGCCAACATTCTAATAGACTGGCATGACAAATTGATTTAATACATGCAATCAGATTGTCTTACCTTTTGATGTCCCTTGATCTATAAAAACCTCTTCTAGCACCTAGCTACTGTCAGTAGCTTCTCCATGTTCACTTATTCATTTTCATTTCCCTTCCTGACCCTCAAAAGAAACTAAAGCACCTCATCTGTTTGTAACGAATGAAATGTCAGCTGTCACAAGGTGAAAATAAGGCTCCTCACTCATAGAAGTAAATAAGTTTCAAGGTCATGTGACACTCAAAGGATGAAGGCAAGGATTTTGACAGCAGATATTAGCTGAACATGTAAGCCCCTTCTGAAGGATAATTCCAGCTTCATTTTCACTGGGCAATAATTATTGGATGTCAACATGCTGACCAGATTAATTGTAAGAAAAGGCCAGAGGATATGCAATATGACTCACTCCTAAGTCCCAGAAAATCATCTTTCCAGACAGAAATAAAAAGCCTGTAGCCTGTATACAGACAATACTTTTGAAGCAAGAACTATGCCAATACAAGCTTTGAATTTTCCTTTTAATAGTTAACATTACTTGCTTATTTCTCCCAAGCCGAAAGTGCAACGCTATACAAGTCTGCTAAGACGTAAGCCCTATTCATTGTCTGCAATCCACTGCATGGTACTGTAGGAGCTAAAGAATTCCATAGGGCTTACTTCTGGAAAGGTATGTATATATTTGCATTGCACAATGGCACCCAGATAAAAGGAATAGGAACACCACGTACGCTGTACATTTGAGTCCAAACTATGATTCTTGTAAGATAAATCTGCTGTTTAAAATACTGGAGTGAAGTTGCTTACAAACCAGCAGTGAGACATTTCCAATAATGAGAAGATTACCTGCAATGAAATATTGAGAAAGAGGAGGAGGGGGATGATAAAGATGATGATGATGATGTCAGTAATTTGATCACAGTTACCGGTATTTTAAAATCTGTATTTTGGGAGTTGGGTTCAACTAAATTGCACTAGCTTCATAGATAATAACTGCCATTTGTATATTCATACAGGTATTTGAAAAACAATAAGGAAGACCATGGCAGTGAGAATATTATATGCACAGAGGTGAAAACTTCCCATGATTCCATCTCAAGAAGATTGGATGTTGAAACTACTGAACATGGCTGAGATAGACAAACTGACAACCTTGTTACAAGATCACTCTCTTACAGAGTATACAAAGCAAGAGGAAGGGGTTATATCGTTTTTTAATACCGTTGGGGGGAGACAAGCAGCAAGAGGATTCAATTAATGTGTAAAGTTAGACAAGTTCAGTAGAATTGTGAATTTTTCCTGTCAATTTACTTTATAATGGTAGAGGCTTCTTTAGGTTATATAGTTATAAAGTATCTTTATTCTACTTGATTACATTTATTATTAAATACTACTAATCACCAATATGGAAAATTTAGAATTCTTAGCTTCAAGGAAGGGAAAACAACAACTGTGCCCTGAGGGGTGGGAAGTCAATGGTGTACGTATTGTATTTTTTTCCTTTTCTCTTTCTCTCTTTTTTCTTTTTTTAGTGTGTTGTAGTTTAAGTGGTAGTTTAGGTTGTAGTTTTCTAATTTTGAATTGTTATTGTAATTTGTGTTTTTTCCTTTTTGTATACATTTAGTTTTATAGAATTTAAAATTATGTGGTAATAAAAATATTATTTAAAAAAGAAAAACAAAAAGGAAGATAGAGGCTTAGTCATGATAATATATATATATCAAT